>NDGN011541872.1:0-11137 GCA_002564285.1 Tympanoctomys barrerae | reverse complement strand
CAATCCCCGGTTCTGCCAAAAAAAAAAAAAAAAAAAAAGATAAACAAAACAGAAATTAGTCCACTCTAATGTTTTCAAAAATAGTTTTTATTAAAAACTATTTTCCCAAAACTTTTAATAAAAACTATTTTCCCAAAACTTGCTCCCAAATGACAGCTTGTTAGGCAGAGAGCACAGTTTGGGGGTTGGGTTAAAATGAATCTAAAATGAGTATGACTAGGTTTTGCCGCTGGTTGGGGGATTCCACGTGCTGCCATGACCCAAATAGAGGGACTGTGAATTGCATGTCTAGGGAATAATTTTAATTTTGATAAAGTAGTCCTCTAGCTTTATGGAAAGCTGGAATCAGGGATGAAGTCCTGGTTGAGAAGTCAGTATGGTGTGGCGTTCTCCACATGATAATTAAATTTCCCTGAGCTATCATTTATTTTCAATTGAGAATATGTAAGAGCTGCCCATCCATCCTCGAGACTCATAAAAAATCACTGATGGAATCATACACTTGCTTTGTGCCCAGAAACATAGAAAATCTTTCACAAATATGTTTCAAATTTTAGGGGAAATTTTAGGAAATTCCAATTAAGATATATTTGTGGAATTCTTAAAATGCCTTGGCTTCTTTCTCTCATCTTTCATAATATTGCCTGCAAAGTGATGCGACCTGCACTGGAGGACAGAGACACAGAAAGAGCCTCTCTCTTCCTCCCCCTGCTCTGTTTCATGCACCAGGCCTGCTGTCCTCTCCCCAGCTTGGTCAGTAAGAGCTCTGGAGAGGCAGTGGGCACAGGAGGACGCAGGCTGCAGGGCGGTGCCAGTTTTCCACTTCTCCCATCCCAAGCCTAGGTGCATTCCTCTCAAAGTAAGATCAGGTTTCACACTCTTTCCTCGCTTCTCCCAGGAAATAGGAGGGAGAAGCAGGAAACATTCTTGTGGTCTAAAGAGATGCCCACACCTTTTTTTTCTGTCTGATGCTATTTTTTAATGTGAATACAAACTTTGTATTTAGAAATAAAATAGCAGGTGTTTGATGGGCTACCTGTGGTAAGAGAAGAGTAGAAAGTAGAAGTTTTTTACCCTCTCACCTACCTGCTCCTTCTGCATATTGTTCTGCCTTAGAAGGAGCAGCCACTTGATGTTCTTTGGTCTTGACAGTCAGTCAACACCAAAACACTGACACCTTAGTCAGAATCAGTGAGCGTGTGTCTGAGGGCCAGAAGCTGCACTGAGCTTTCTCGTGCATGGCCTGCTCCAGTCCTGTGCTTGAAGAGCCTTCTCCTTGGAGGCCTCCAACTCCCTGTGTTCCACAAAGCAAAAGAGGATAGAGTCAGGGGAAATGTTCCCACAATTAACATAAAACTCAGTTCGCTCATCTAGTTGTGCTAGTGTTAAAGTGAAGACTTTAAGACTTTGCGCTTACCCGATAGACACTTATGCTAGTGACCTCTCTCCCTGGCTAGCATTGTTGTTAGATGACAGAATAATTCTAAAGGCAGGTACTTTCTTCAGATCTACCAGTTGCTGTTCAGTGGACTACACTTTTAAAGCCTAGTGGCTTAAGCTTGTCAAAATATTGAGTCTGCATTCATAATAGGAAATGGCTCATGGGCAAAGAAGTAACTTTTCTGTCCACTTTAAAGGGCTTGAGTGTTGAATGAATTTTCACAGAACAAAGAAATGACTACCAGTAGGCTGCAGAGTTATCTGAGCAGGTGGCTCTGACACATTCAACAACAACTGCTCAGTATTGTTATCTACTTAGAAGAAGTTTAGAACTCAAATCAAGGAATCTTTTTCTATGAAATTTGAATATACTAATGTAGATAGCTGACTGGTATTGTTGAAAAATAAAGTTCTCTGTTCTTTCTCTACAACTTCAAGACACCTTCAAACAAGGGATCATGGCATCAAAATGAAGGAATGAGCAAGCAACCCATTCCAGAAATAGATTTCTCTCATACACACTTAGTCTTCCCAGTATAATGCCCTAGTGTAATACTACAAACTCAGAGTGAATTTATCCTTTTCTTAGATTAGGTTACACTTTGATCTGTAAGTATAACAAAGAACCCACAAATAGTGTACACTCAGAACCATATCATATGTCATGAGGGGGTAGAAGCCACCTGTCACACTTGTTACAGAACCTGCAGTATTTACATTAAGTGGGTACACCATAGATTTCAGCTTATGTAGGATAAAGGAAACCTATGATTCTACCACTGACATTCCTAAACATTTGTAATACCCCTTCTTTTGGTGTAAAAAAAAAATGATAGGAACTGGATTGTTGGAAACACAGAAGGTATGTATTCAAACTAGCAAGGTCTCCAGTGGCTATAGACATACAGTATATTGTCATGTACACTTTAAAGCAATAATATCTAACTCTGACTATTTCATTTCTCAGGGACAGTAGAACCCATTTAACTTTTAATTTTAAAAAAGTATTTTATTCTTAAGACATAACTTTTTTTTTCTTTTCTTGGTGCCTTAAGTTAACTTTCTAATATGGACACATAACTCTACTATTTGGAAATAAAATAGTTATTTTAGGAGTCAGTACTGATGTTTAGTCTTAAAAGTTGGATCCGCTATTATAACATCAAGCTCTCCATTATCATTTTAAGAAAATACTAATTTATCAGGCCCAAGAGCCAGAGAGTTGTTCTATGTCAGCAATCAGCTTAGCCTCATAATTACAAATTTGTGAGGATATGGTAAAATACTTGGATCCAAAAGAATTATAGTGTTTCATAGTGAGTCATTCAGAATAAAAAGCCTGTTATTTGTAGACATTACATGCAGTCCTAGGAATTTAGGGGTGGATCCGATTTTAGCAACCATACATGCTGACTTCTTCATTCTATAGATGAGGAAACTGAGACTCAGGACTTACTGCAGGAAGTAGATGGGAGCATTCCAGCTTGTAGCACATCTCCTAAATCTCAGCCTCAGGGGCCTGCCCATTAGCTCAGTTGTTTAAGTACCTGCTTAAACAAAGCAGTCAGGCTCAGGATGCTGTGGTTTGAGCCCCAGACCCTCATGCCTTACCTGACCTGCCCTTAAGGCCTCCTGAGCCAAGCCCCCCCCCCAAGAAAATCTATCTAAATCTCAACATCTTCAGTAGCTTACTGATGCTGTCTTTGACATATTCAACACAGCATGCTCACCATGTGACAAGACAGACTTACTTCAACAGAACTCATATTTACATGCTTTATTTTGCATATTTTGTGAGATGCACTCTTTTCTCTCCCTTCTCTCTTTATACATCTACTCACTCAAAGATTTACCTGTAGGTCCTGCTGTCTTCAAGGCACTGTGCTAGACTACAGACTGATATCAAACACCAGTAGATTCTTGCACAGTGTGTGTCCCGGGGGAATTCTTAAGAGAAAAGATGAGACCAATGTACCAATGAATAGGTGCCTAAACGTCAGAAGTCCCCAACTCCAGGTAGGTCCAAATATTGGTAGGGCACTGTCAAGCTGGAGCAGCTGTCCATGGGAGAGTTCGAGGAGATGCCTTGTCTGATGGAACCTGTGCTGTGTCCCAGGAAGAGAAAACATTAAGGTATTGCAGGAAGAGAAACAAGCCCAAGAGCAGGAGCAGTGAAGTGAGAACATAGTATATCCAGTAGGGGTAAATTTAACAGTGGAAAGCTCGGAATGATGAGTAATTTAATAATCATGAGTGCTGAAGTAAGTACATAAATTAGTAAATGAATAGAAGAACAGCCATATATGGTGCTAAAGAATTCAGCTATTAACTACAAGGCAGGACCTCCCAAACCTAATAATTTAAGTATAATTTCTGTAATATGTTTGTTATATCCAGTGTTTGTTATTTTCTACCTGTATACTGCTAGCACTGTTATTTAATATGTTTTTCTAAAACACTTTACTTTTAAACATACCTGTTTTTAAAATAAACAGGTATTTTACTGTTGTAAATAGAAACCACATTACTTGTAATAAATTTAAGGTCAAAATTAAAATGAATGTTTTGTTACCACAAGCTGC
This sequence comes from Tympanoctomys barrerae, assembly GCA_002564285.1. Taxonomy (NCBI): domain Eukaryota; kingdom Metazoa; phylum Chordata; class Mammalia; order Rodentia; family Octodontidae; genus Tympanoctomys; species Tympanoctomys barrerae. The sequence continues at coordinate 7,115 of NDGN011541872.1, read as the reverse complement.
ACCAGCCCCACTCCTGGGCACACTGAGCCGGCAACCAAGTCTGGGCGTAGTGATGCATGCCTATAATCTTAGTGCTGCAAACGCTGAAAACAGGAGGATCATTACAAGTCTGAGCTGCGTAGTGAGATCCTGTACCAAATACATAAATTTAAAAAATAAAATTAATGTGATGAATTTTGTCTTTTGTAGATACATAAAACTGCTTTTCTTCTCACCCAAATATATGGTACAGCAATAACTTGGAACATTGGAATGAATGCTTGTTAAATGAATCCATTTTCATTGGCTGAATTTTTTCCCCTGGCAGTCAAGATACAGACTATAAAGCACAGAATTCACTCTACCTCCCCCGAAAGCCAGATTTGAATAAGAGTAAGGACAACAAGCCTAAATGTTGATGCTCCTTCTTTAGTTTCTAGGCCGTTCTGTGAAAAGAAGTGTTTTCTTAAGATTCAGACAGAATTCATTTCCACAGAGTGTTCTTAATAACTCCTGTCAGAACCAAACAGCTGGGAAACATATGGTATCCATTTCCCTGTATCACTTGGAAAAAATTCCCCATGTAAATAAAGCCAACATAAAAGAGTAGCCTTTTGAACCCATGACCTTATATAATGCATAAATATATTGGTACAATGCACTCATTTTATTGACCTACTAAGTCATGTGGCTTTACATTTCTTATTGTATTTTCAGATGCATATTTTAGAAGATCCAAAGAAATTGAGATAATTGACAAAATATTAGTAAACACCATGCCTAATGATAAGTATATATCTCAAAAAAAGTCTTTATATATTTTCCTATATCTTGCAATTTTTTCAAAAAGATGGTGAGTAAAACTAAAGGCACATTATACTTTATAAGTTCTATGTCCTCTATCTTCTGTTTTATATAAGTAACTATGTGTTCTTAAGAAAGAGAAAAAGCCATGACATAAATTTCTGGCATACATTAATTTCTCATAGTTTCACATTTTTAGAGAGACAAGGACATATAAAAGATAGAAAACTTAAATTTATAGGGGAACAACTGGAATTCATCTTTGCCTTTACATATTTACATGTTATAAATAACTTCAGAAAATCTAGCTTTTACTGGTGATTATCACTCCTCCGAGTGTATTAGCAGTACTTTTGTCCTCTGTGACATTAAGCTGTAAATCCTTCAGGAAGATACCCTGTGTGCATTTCTTAAGACAGTGTATTATCCATTCATTAAGGGTGAGAGTCAAATTCACATACTTGCCAGGCCAAGCATTGTATGCAACCAAGAGCTCAGACCAAGAGAGGGGGATAAAAATGACAGTATGAAGCCATCTAGAGACCATCCTTCCATTCTGGACAGTTATACATTACTTACTGGAGAAAAAACAGTTTTCCCTCCGCATATCCTCTTAGTTTCTTCGTTTCTAGAATGCCAGAGCCAGAAAGCCTCAGGAGTACACTGCAAAGTGCAGGTTATATGAAATAGCATTCCAGATTTTCACTTATAGAGACAGAACTCAGTCATATGATAACAGTGGGGCTCAACACTCACCGTTACCTCTTTGTCTGGCCCAGGGACTGTGATTACAGTTACAGACCTACAAATGCACACCCATGCTGCATGGCAGAGAACACACAAGTAAGAAATTCTTTACTGTCTGCAGTCATGCAGAGCAGGAGATAGGTACAGGGTGAGCCTTGAAATCGCCTCTTTGGTGGGGGAGGTGTAAACTATCACCAGGAGGGGAGCATCTCATAGATGAGAGGTCTGTGAGCTTCCTGGGATGCTGGATCATTCTGTGTCTGGCGGGGGAGTATCCCGGGGTAAGCAGTGCCATCACACATGAAGATGCATGGTTCCTTCACCTCCCAGCCCTGGGAGGGGCTTTCTGGTGGCTTCACAGGAAGCCTCACTCAGGAGACAGTTGTTCTTACCTTTTGCCTCCAGTGTAATTGTTTTACTTTACACCCCATCTCAAGAAGACCCTATAATCTTTTCTTGAATTTTGCACAAAAATGAGAAAAACGTATTTTACCTTCTGCCTACTCCACCCTCTCTATAAATTTATCTTCTTCCTGTTTGTTTTTCAGCTTTTATGACTATGTCAGACAGCATAAAATCTTAAAAAATTTCTTTTGTTAAGTATGAGCACACTGTTTTGCTGTGTTGGATGCCAGAGAGCACTGTGAGATGTTCCTCTCAGGCTTGCCTGGGATGCTGCTTCTAGGCTGGGGTTGATTCCGTCATGACTTGTCTCTCCTGGTCCACTCAACTCCTGACCACTTCATTCCTCTCTGTTTTCTTTCCTTAACCACTGAATGGAAAGCTACTGAATCACGCAGTAGGACACAGTTTGAGTTTGTATAACATTAAATAACTTAACCTTTCTTTGTGTGGGGTTTCTTAAGCATTGAGGTGTGTGAGTGTGGGTTTGCATGACTATATACTCAGCATTCAAACATTTTATATATATATATATATATATATATATATATATATATCCCTTTACTCCCTAATTTAGTTTGGAGTTTTAATGCAGCATTCCATCCTCTAGTCCTGTTTTCTCAAGATAGTAGCAAATATTAAAATACTGCCAGGAATATAGATCTATCCAGGGAGCAAATCTCAGGATCTGAGTTTGTTTCCTCTAGCACTGGCCTTTAGCATTACTGCTACTTTAATTTGTGGTCTTTATATCATGATTTTATTTTAATATTTGCTGTTTTGTAATAAGTATGAATCATTTATGCTGTGGATATGTATCCCCTTTAAGACCGACCCTTATATATGGACTTAATGGAGCATAACATGAGTGGCTCATATATGCCTGCACGCCCAAGATATACTCAGCATTCTAGTTTAACAGTCTCTCTTTCAACTTTTTTAACCAAACAGTTTCTAGCTCTAGCTGGAATTGTGGCATCTCAACTCTTATTACAAACACACAAAAGCCCACAGGAATTGCTGATGTGTACAGTAAGTTCCGCCCGGTGAAGCGAGTCTCCCCACTGAAGCATCAGCCAGAGACTCTGGAAAACAATGAAAGTGATGACCAGAAGAACCATAAGGTGGAGTACCAGAAAGGGGGTGAGTCTGACCAGGGTCCCCAGACGGAGGAGCTCAGCCCCGAAGATGGAGGGGGCAGCTTGCCAGGTAAGGGCACTGAACCCAACGCTGAGCTGGGTGAGCTGGAACATTATGACCTCGACATGGATGAGATTCTGGATGTGCCTTACATTAAATCCAGTCAACAGCTTGCCTCTTTTACCAAGGTAACTTCAGAAAAAAGAATTTTGGGATTATGTACAACCCTCAATGGCCTTTCTGTCAAAGCCTGCTCACCAGGAAGCACTGAAAACTGTCCCTCCAGCACGACACCCTTTTGTGTTCTTTCTCCTGTGAAAAGCCCTCACTTAAGAAAAGCATCAGCTGTCCTTCGGGAGCCACACAAGTTGTCCACTGAAGAGTCTGAAAGTTCACCTTCTCCTGTTAAAATTGGCTCTGCTTATGAGCCTGAAAACCAGAATAAAGACTTCTTAAACAAGGCCTTTGGTGATTCACATAATCGAAAAATTGAGAAGACATCACCTAACTGCCACCTTAGGACCTTCCACTCGCAGTCCTCAGCCACAGAACCGACCGTGGAGGAGCAGGTCAGTGGCAAAGTCTGGACCAGCTCCCAAGGTCCAGAGGAAAGGAATGAGTATTTGAAAAAAGTAAAAAGCATCTTGAACATCGTTAAAGAAGGGCAAATATCTCTCCTGGTGAGTATGCACAAGTCCAGTATATAAATCATCTGGAGACTCCAGTTTTATGAGCTTCACTCGTAGAATAACAGTGCACCTGCTTTGCTTATTGCCTAGTCTTTAATTACAGCTTTAGTTGGAATATGTGACCTTTTCATCTTTAAAACAAAAGGTTAGATTAATACAGGAAAAGCAAATGGCCATAGGAGGAGTTGGCAGATTATACAGGGAAAATAAATGGCCCCAGTAGTTGTATTAGTTCATTTTAACTTTACATGAATTCAATCTTATTAAAAACATTTAATCTAAAATTAGAACACAAAAAAGCAAACCCAGCACTTTCCCTCCCGTGTTAATAGCACTCTTCCTGCTTTGCATTGGTTTGCAGCGTTTTTGCTCATTTATTTGCTGGTGTCGGCTCCTTGCTGACGGCGCACCTTTCCAGATATGTGAACAGAGAGCCTTCTGTTACTCCTGATCATTATTCGGAAGAGTTGGGCCAGAATGCTTAAAAAGAATTTATACACAGAAAATTACCCTAGAGCTTGACTGCCCTGTGACCCACATGGAGTTTTTACTTAGTTCCAGCTCTGCATGTGTGAAGAGTATGACGGAGCAGTTCCACAGCCCTGGACACAGAGTAACATGATGTAATGCAAGTCTGTTATGCTTAGGCACAAGAGGCGCTTTACCAAAATAGCACTCCATCTGCCTGCTTTGTTATTTTCTGGCTCCCAGACATGAATCAAACAGTAGCAAGCCTGGGCTCATACTAAGATGCTAATTAAACTCTCATTGAAGGAAATTGTTGTATGTTGGCAATGTGACTGTACTTAGTGTGAAACTGCACACACATAGAGTGCAGCGCTGTCCATCTCTAATCAGAAATATTGTTATAATAGGACAATATGTTTAAACAATTCTACCAAATATAAGTAGTAAATTTTTTTCTCCTGATAATGTCTTTTCCATGTTTTCCTTGTTCTTCTAATTATATTTGCTTTTTTTCTTCTGTTCTTGCCATGTTTTTGTATTTCCCAAATGTCAATACTGCTCACTTCACACAACAGACTCAACAGCGTCATCTTCAGGGACTGCATCTCACTAGAAGTGAGAAAACATAAAGCTAAGCAGGCTCCAGATGTCCCCAAGAGTTGTTGGGGTGACAGCGTCTAAATACCTAGGAGAGCACTGTAGCTACAGTTTTGTAGTTTGTAGTCAGAGCCAATTCTTGACAGTTGTGTAGCAAGTAAGCAGATCCAAGTGAGGGTCTGCAAACCTCCAGCAGGAAGTAAGACATATCCCCGGCCCTCAAGGACTTAGCAGTAGGATAGAGGAGCCAGATAGCAAGCCTTGCTGTGGCTGTGTCACTGCAGTGTAGAAAGCCAGCGAAAGTGCTGCTCCTCGTCAGTCCCAGCCTTGCAGCTCACAGAGCTGTCCCTTGAGAAATCATGTTCGAAAGTATATGGTAACGTAGAATTACAGAACAGAGCTCGGACTTACTAGATTCCCACACTGCCACCAGGGCTTCTGGGAGGACAATTCTTCTTTCCGTTGCCCAGAGCAAATTCTCTGCAGTTTTGATATATTGACTTAAATTTCTGATCTTACTATTTGTACAGCCGCACCTAGCTGCAGACAATCTAGACAAAATTCATGATGAAAATGGAAATAATCTTCTGCACATTGCCGCATCACAAGGACATGCAGAGTGTCTGCAGCACCTCACATCTCTGATGGGGGAGGATTGCCTCAGCGAGCGCAACGCAGAGAAGCTGACCCCAGCAGGCCTGGCCATCAAGGTGACTGAAGGGGCCAACATCAGATTTCTATTCTTTAAGATTCCTTGTGAGCTGAAGCATTGGAAGGGAGAGATGGGAGAGTGATTTATGAAGCAAACAGCAGATGAACATGCTACATAGAAGAGATGAATAATTTCAGTCTCTTAACTGCTTTGAGGTTTTGAGACTGCATTCCAATTTATTATCCAATGAGAGTGAGCTTGAAGCAGCCAATAGAAAGAGAGGACAGTGACACGTTGCTGTGCTGTTATTCATAACTGCAGTTTAGGTGATCTATCAGAGACGACATAAGCTTTTTCCTAACATACGAATAATGAATAAGACAAGTAAGAATAAAGTGTGTTTTAGGGGATGATAGAATGTGGGAGTATTTCAGATAATAAAGTGGGCTTTTAGTGGGTCAGGTTTGAAGTTTAAATGTCTTTAGAAGTACAGTTTAGAATTTCAGTGTATATCTGACTTTTAGCTCTTGGAGAGAATATCTTGAAACCCCACACCTTAGTGCAATCTGCATTTATTGTATTGCACTAGGTTCCTCTGTAAAATGCAACTTATTGCTGGAAAACTAAGTGGTAACCCAAAATTATTTTAAGATCTTTAGACAATAAATCTAAAATGTCACGTTCATCAAAAAGCTAAAATGATTTTTTTTGGAAATATAAAGCATCCTGCACATCTCCATAAGTACTTGGCTTTACATAATAATTGGTAAATACTCCTTTTATTAAATAAGAAATCTGTGACCCTCAGAGGTACTATTTCTTCTGGTTATGTGTGGTGGTATATCACTTGAAGAGCTGAGCTGCAGCAACAATCATGAAGAAAAAGAAATCAAATGTGAAGGCAAGGCTCAGTAGATTCAAGTTCAACACTGTATACCAAATTCTCCTGATACTGTGTTAGATGCTGCCAGTAGCCATTTAAGTACGAAATGGTCCCTTTTCTTAAGGAGTTCATAGCCTATGGAAAAGACAGGCCTATCAGTAGTGCCAGTGTAGGAAAACAGACTCAGATCTAGTCCTATGACAGAATCCTATGAGAAGACACCTGAGTGTGGTCATCACTGAACACATCAGTGACAAGTAAAATATTCCTAAGTGTCAATGTGACATTTTATTTGATATTTGTATTATAAAATATAGTTCACATTGGTTTTGGTGACTAATGGTAGATTGACTGTCTCCTTACTATGCTGTAGTTGAAAGTATTTTTTCTTCATTTATATGCCCTAGCTAGTGCCTGTTTTGCTAAATTAAAAATCTCTGAGTAGGAAGGTACATAAATATAGTGGTCATTAAGCCAACCCTTAGAACACCATTTAACTATGTCTTTATGTAGCTATTAATTCAGACCCAAGTTCCTTCAGTCAACAGTATTGCCCACCATACCAGAAGTCTTCAAGTTTAAGTATCATTTTTAAGGAGTTGTTTGAATGAAAAACATACTAAACCCATAAAATACAAAGCTTTCATAGATTTGTGGTCTCAGGCTTCTCCTACTTTGCACAGTAATTTGATTAGATGCCACGAAGTAGGTGGCAATGCCTTAACTGTATGCGTGTTGTCAGGCCCGAGGGCCT
>NDGN011541869.1:0-13079 GCA_002564285.1 Tympanoctomys barrerae | reverse complement strand
TATGTTTTAAATTATTCTTTAGAAAAGATATGCAGAAGGCTTAATATTGGATCAGGATTCTTAAGCACAAATTGTGACAACTAAACCAGCAACCCCTTTTGTTTTTTCTCTCATTTCTACTTTTCCTTGGCCTTATTCTACAGCTAAACTTTACTGAAAAGATTTTATTCTTCTTTTATGTTTTAATATGTAATACATCTTTTTTGCTGTAGTTTGGAAGCTTCCTATTTTGTCTTAATTTTTTGGTACCATTTTTAACTTTTCCTATGACAGTATAGTCATTTTATTTATTTTTATGTATTTAGGACAGGGTCTACAGGGTCTGCAGGGTCTTACTACGTAGATCAGACTCGTAGTGATTCTCCTATTTTCAACCCCCCAAGTGCTGGATTACAAGTGCGTGCGACCATACCCAGTCTCAAGCGCAGTCTCAGTGTGGGCCTGCAGGGCATGCTGGGAATCAAACCCTGCCGCTGTGCTCTGCCAAAGCAGGCGCTTTAGTCCGTTGAGCTATCGGCTGGCCCTAGTATAGTAATTTTAGTTTTCACAGTTTGTAAAACATGGTGATGATCAACATTTAAGTGCTTATTACTTATCAGGACTCTGACTTTGTCCCAAATGGGATATAATTTTGAGCAAGAATCTTAATCTCTCAGAATTTCAGGTCCTTCATAGGAAATACCTTTATAAAGATCATATATGGTGGGCTGGCAGGATAGCTCAGTGGACTAAGCACAGGAACCAGGGTTCGATGCCCAGTCCCGCATGCCGTGCCAGCGCTGCCCCTGGGGTGCGCTGAGCTGGCCACCTAGTCTGGCCATGTGGTTCACACCTGTAATCCCAGCTCTAGGAAGGATCACTATGAGTCTGAGTTGCGTAGTGAGACACTGTACCAAATACATAAATGAAAAAAGAAGATAAATGTGAAATTCTTTTTCATAGGAAGTGCTGCAGAATGTAAGCTGTGAGTGATTTTACAGCTGCGGCTTATATAGGGCAATGACCTAAGTTAAAAACAAGCAAAATGTTTGGAATGGCAAGAAATGCGGGGTAGTGTGCATTGCCTGTATTTGAACTTCTGTTTTTTACTGGTTGGTGTGACTTCAGGCAATCCACTTAACCTCTACGACACCTTACTTATCTGTGTCATTATGGGCTGCACTGCGTCGTTGTGTCTCCAAGTGTTTTGCAAGGACTACCTGCATCTGACTCACTTGGCATGCTTGTTAAAGAAGGCTGTGTTGGGTCTTAGCCCAGATCAGCTGCAGCAGTATCTTTGTGTTGGCCTCAAACATTAATACCTCAGGCACCCCAGCATGACAGTACTGTGATACCCTGGGCTTCATTTAAGATACCTGACATTCAGCTTGTCCTTGTTCAGTACTAATTTTTTATTTTATGTATTCTTTATTGAGCCATGTTTATAGTATGTATTAATTGTATTCATTGTGGGTACCTGTATTATGTAGTTGATGCATGTATGTGACATATCTTAATTCTTTTTTCATGCTCTTCCCCTCCTCCTCCCTTGTTCCATCTTTGGATTCCTCCTATTTGTTTTTCTTTGTCCATGTTTGTATACATAATGATCATGTTCCTTGTAGGATACATTTACTCAATACATTACAATTCCTTTATTTTTCTTTTTTCTTTTTCTTTTCTTTTTTTTTCTCCTTTTCTCTCTCCTCTTATACCCCTGCCCCTGTCTCTACAGTCCCTCCCATGTACTACATATTTATTTTGGTGTTTCCTGTTGTCTTTTATTTTGCTCTTTATGTTTTGGCCTCTCATAGAAGAGGAACCATATGGTATTTTAGTTTGTGTATCTGATTGATTTCACTTAATATTATGGTCTTAAGGCACATATGTTTTCCTAAAAGGAGTCAAATTTATTCTTCTTTGTGGCGGAACAGTACTTTATTGTGTATAAGTCCCATATGTTTTGATCCACTCACCGTGTCATGGATACACAGGTACCGTAAAGGTTTAGCTGTCATGAATGCAGTATAATAAACATGAGTCTGCATATATCACTCTAATATGATTTTGGCTCTTCTGTGGGAGATACCTAGAAGGGGAGTAAGTGGGTCAAATGGACATTCAAGTTTCCATTTTTGAGGAACTTCCATACTAATTTCTATAGTGATTATACTAGTTTACACTTCCGCCAACAATAAGGAAAGATTTCTTTCTCTTCTTGTAGCCGTCTTTGTGAAGGGAGGTGGAATCTCTGTTGCTTTAATTTGCATTTTTACTATGGCTAGTGATAGTGAATGCTTTTTTCATGTTTTTATAGTTTGTTTGTACTTCTGAGAAATATCTGTTCATTTAATTTCCCATTTTCTGATTGGATATTTTATTTTGAGGGATCTAATTTTTTCAAGTTCTTTATATATTATAGATATCAGTCTATTGGCAGAATAATATCTGACTGAGACTTTTTTGATTCTGTAAGTTGCTTTTTCACTCTGTTAGATTTCTTTTATTGTGCAGAAGCTTTTTAATTTGATATGATCTTATTTGGTGATTCTGGGCATTCTTGGTACTTCTGTGTAACTGATGTTAACATTCAGAAAGTCCTAGCCTGTGCCTATGTTTTCAAGAGTTTTGCCTGTTTTGTTTTCCAGAAGACTATTTCTGTTTTAATATTTACATCTTTGATCCATTTTAATGTTAACTTAATACATTGTAAGAGATATGGGTCTAAATTTAATTTTCTATATGTGGAAAGCCAGTTTTCCCCAGTACTGCTTATTAAAGACATTGTTTCTTCCAGGGAAGATATTTGTCTCCTTTGTCAAAGATATGATAGCTGAGCATGATGGGAGTTTCTGCATTTTCTGTTTTATTCCATTGATCCTCAGGTTTGAATTTTTTTTTTTGCCAGTACCATACTGGGTTTATCATGGTAGCTTTGTAGTATAATTTAAATCAGGGATTGTGATGCCAGTATCTTGTCTTTGTTGCTCAGAGTTGTTTTGGATATTTTAGGTGTCTTCTCATTCCATATGAATTTTAGGATTGTTTTCTCTAGTTCTGTGAGGTGTGCTAATGGTACTTTGATTGGAATTCTATTAAATCTATGTAACAATTTTGTTTATTTATTTATTTTAAAGAGAACAAAATTTTTAAAAGGCATTAAAAATAAAACAGAATCTTAAAACAAGATGATAGGAAATCAACAATGGTTGTTATACTGCATATTGTTATCTTCAAAGTAGTCGCTCACATTACTGGCATTTTTCACTATCACTATCACTGGTTCTGTCTATCCAGGGACAGGGGGCTGTCTTTCTGATTTCTGATGTCTTCTTCGATCTCCTCACTTAGAGTTTTCATCATAGAGGTCTTTTCCTTCATTGGTTAGGTTAATTTCTAAGTACTCAATTTTTCTTCATGCTATTATGAAAGGTCTTATTTTCCTAACCTTTTTCTTGGTGAATTTATTATTGGGTTCAGGAACACTGCTGACATTTGTTTTGATTTTGTATACTGCTATGCTACTGAATTTTTTTCTTTTCTTTTTGCCTAACCGGGGATTGAACTCAGACCCTTGTGCTTGAGCCATCTGCCCGGCTCTGCTACTGAATTTATTTATTAATTGTAGGAATCTTTGGAGGCAATTTTTGAGTCTACTATGTAAAGGATCATATTGTTCATAAATTATGATAACTTAACATCTTCTTTTCCTGTACATATGCTTTTTAATTCTTTTTTCCTTTTCTTGTTGCTCTCCCTAATGCTTACAGTAATATCTCAGTTCACAAATGCTTCAATTTATGAATTGAAACTCTTGGAAAAGCGGTTCTTCCCTCTGTGAATTCTGCATTGGGTGATAATCATGAAGGAGGCCATCTTCTCCAGAAAGCCGTGGGTACCTTGGTTCACAAACTTAATTTGTTTTCTAGTTCTAGTGATGATGGCCACCTTTATGTTTATGCAACAAAGATGACCATATTTGTGTTAATGTAGGGAGATGGCCACAGTTGTGTTGTCCATATAAAAGTAAGCACAGGGCTGGCAAAACCACTCAGAGCACTAAGCACCTGCTTAGGCAAGCACAGGGAATGGGTTCAATTCCCTGAACCACATCCTTGGCTTCACCCAAGGATGTGCTGAGCAGGCCACCAAGACCGGGTATGGTGGTACAAATCTGTAATCCCAGTGCTGGGAAGTCTGAAAACAGGAGGATCACTATGAGTCTGTGCTGCATAGTGAGATCCTGTACTATCAAATGCATAAAAAATAAAAGTAAACACAGTCCTGTTAGTTATCCAGAAGTTCACAAATAAGAGCAAAATTTTTGCAAAATGCATCTGTTTTTGAACCAAATTGCTTTCAAACAGAAGCATTTTAAAAACTAAGATATTGCTATGTATTGAACATGCATGGTGATAGCAGACATTCTTCCCTTTTCCTGGTTTTAGAGGAAAAACATTCAGCTTCTTCCCATTTAATGTGGTGTTGATCTTCAGTTTGTCATAGATGGCTCTTCTCAGATTAAGGTGACATCCTTCTATACCTACTTTCTTCAGTACTTTTTTAAAATCACAAATGGAAGTTGAGTTTTATGACATGCTTTTTCTGTATGTATTGAGATGATCATGAATTTTTTTTTGTCTTTGCTTCTGTTTGTATGGTATCTTACACTTATGGACTTGAATATGTTGAGCCATCTCTGGATCCCTGGAATGAATCTTGCTTGGCCATAATGCATGATCTCATTGATGATTTGTCACATACTGTTTGCCAGTATATTATTGAGGAATTTTTCATCTATGTCCATTAAATAGGTTGACTTGTAGTTCTCTTTTTTGGTTGGATCCTTTTCTGATTTTGGAATCAGGGTAATGCTAGCTTCAAGTAATGACTTTAGAAGTACTCTTTCCTCTGATTTCATTAAAGAGTTTGAGACAGGTTGACATTAGATTTTCTTTGAAGTTCTTATAAAATTTGGCAGTGAATCAAGTGAGACTGCTCTTTTCTTAGTTCATAGATTTTAAAAAATTACTTCTTCAGTTTCATTGCCTGATACTGGCTTATTCTCCATTTTACTAGACTATAGGTTCTCAAACTAGTTACCAATATCCTGAATTTCAGCAGAATCTTTTGTGATTTTGCCCTTTTCATCTTTAATTGTGTTGACTTGGCTCTTCTTCTGTTCCTTTTTAATGTTTTTTTTCAAAGAACCAACTCTTTGATTCAGTGTGTGTGTGTGTGTGTGTGTGTGTTTGTCTCAACCTCACTAAATTCTTCTCTGACATTTATAATTTCCTTCCTTATATTAGCTTTAGATTTGGATTTTTCTTGTTGTTTTCTAGGGTGTTGAAGTTTATCATTCAGTTGTTTATCAGTTTACTCTTTTTCTGATGTAGGCTATAAACATCACTTTTAGGACTGTTTTCATTGTATTCCAAATGTTTAGTATGTTATACTGCATTTGATTCTAGGAATCACCTAATTTCTTCCTAGATTTTTTTCTGTGACCTTTTGATTATTGAAGAGAGCATTGTCTTAATTTCCCTGTTTGTATAAGTTCTGTGTTTTCTTTTGCTTTTGATTTCTAGTTTGATTACACTATTATCTGATAATATGCATGAGATAATTTCAATTCTTTAGCATTTATTTAAGCATGTTTTGTGGCTTGCATGTGGTCTACTTTGGAAAAAATCATGTGTGTTACTGAGAAAAATGTATATTCTGTTCATGTTATGTGAAACATTAGATAATTATCAAGTCCATTTATTTGTAGATTTGATTCAACTCAAATATTTCTTTGCTGATTTTTTGTCTAGTGGATCTATTTGCAACAGTAGGAAATTCAAGTTCCTCATTATTGTAATGTTGCTATTCATTTGATTTTTTAATTTCTAGTAATATTTGTTTTACAAACTTGGGCGTGCAGATGTTTGATATGTAGATGTTTATAATTGTTATCTCTTCCTATTGAATTGGTTCCTTAACAAGTATGTAGTGACTTTTGCCTCTTCTGATCAATTTTGTCTTAAAATCCACTTTGTCTGAAGTTTATACTGCTACTTTGTTTTCTGGGTGTTTGTTGCATCAGATGTTTTCCATCTTTTCATTTTTAACCTGTGAATTTTAAAAAAATTAAATATGTTTCTTGTATATTACATGTTATTGAGTTTTGCTTCTGGATCCATTCTGCCAATCTACATCTTTTGATTGGGGAGTAGAAACCATTCACATTGAGAGTTATTAAGGAAATTTACTGATCTATTTCTGTCATTGTATTATTTTCCTCTTCCTAACTTCCTGATTTTTTTCCTCCTACTTAGCTCATCACTCTGCCTGGTGATCATCATTTTGTTTGACTTATTGGCATTGTTGGTTTCACTTTGTCTTTCTAGGATATTTGTGTGAATCATTTTGTAGTGCTGGTTTGTTGGTTTTGGAATTTCTTGAGGTGCTGTTTGTCATGGAAGCAACTTATTGCCCCCCCACATTTTGAAGGGCAGTTTTGTAGGCTATATACTTTCAGTGTAAGTTTTAGTCTCCTGGATTTCTGTTTGAAACCTTTTCATAGACTCTAATTGTTTGCTATCCAGGCCAGTTGTGTTTTGTATTGTGTTTAGCTCTGCTACTTTTTTTTTTTTTTTTAGCTTGTGTTTTGTAAGCTCCTTGGTAATTTTGTTAATTACTTCCATTATTTGTTTAGTTATATGTTCTGTGATTCCACAGAGCACCTCTTTAATTTTTACACAACTACTTTGCAGAAGAGGATGAGATGAGAAAGAGGGAAAAAAAGTAAACAGAAAAGAGAGTCAAAACAACTCAAATAAAACTTTTGGTTTTTAAAAAGCTTGGTTATCAATGAAATATGCATGTTCACACTAAGTAGATTTTGTCCAAAAATATTTGAACCATCCTCAGTAGTTATAGCACTTTAGAAAAAAATATCACCTAGAATTTAATGACAAAGTATAATTAATCTATGTACATAAAAATACCTTCAGGAATTATGGCACTTTTAAGAACATTTCAGACCTGAAGGCCTGTAATTCTAAAGAGAAACACTATATTCTGAAGAAAAAAGATAGAAGAATGTGTGTATTTTTGCATTAAGAACTATTGCATACATCTGCATAGACACCTTTGTAGAAAATTGATAAATCAGTCATCTAGCTATGTAAGGAATAGCTTGCCTCCTTTCATTTTCTTTCTGAGTCAAAACAGCAAGATCTAAAGAGTTTTTAATTTTGACTCACATGTATTTGGGTTAGAAATCTTGATTGTGTTGACACAATAGCTGTGTGATGTTAGACAATATGGTCTATCTTTCTGGGTTTCTATTCCCAACCTATAACTGAGGAGAACACTTTCACCTAAATGAGAAGGTTGTCAAAATTTAGTCAGAAATGTTCAGTACTTAGCAAATTCCCTAGGATATGTTGAAATGGGCAGGAGCATCTCCTACTTTCCTTGTGCCTCACACACCAAAAGCACGACCTGCTTCAAGTAGTGATTGGAACTGTTTTCCCAGAATGATCATCTCTTGGAACTATCTCTCTTCTTCTATAGGTCTATATAGTGATGAGCAACATTTTACCACTTTCTGTGGACCAAAGGTATGGGAAGTTCTCTCTATGGGAATTCAGCCTGTGAATCTGTTCATCCATCCATCCATCCATCCATCCATCCATCCATCCATCCGTCCATCCATCCATTCTTTAATCATTCATTGAAGATTGATAGATGTGGAATCCTACCAATGTGGTGCTGGGGTGAAACTATTGGGATTATGATATTCATACTCTCTCCCACAGCTAGGCTTCAGTTGTCTGTACAGCAACAGCAATAATTTTTTTAGCATGTGTGCATGTTTATTGGATGCAGTGGCAGTCTTATCCACTAGAGGCTAGATTGTCTTCAGACAGGTGGACAATTATATGTGTATATAAAATGTATTCATGATATATAAAAATAGTCTCTTCACATAGATGGGCTATTATGTATATAAACATATACATAAAACAGTGCAGGAAAGGGCTGTGTTCTGGAATACACACCTACTAGATCAGGCTCTGATCCTTTGGTCCCACCAAAAGCAGTATAACTGTGTATAAAGCAATTCAGTTCAAGTGAAGTACACATTGCCTCTTGTGTGGTGAGAAAGTAAGAACGGAAATGCACAATTCTTCCTCATTTATACATATGACGAAACTGAGGCAGACTGAGAGCAAGTCTTTGACAGATATAATTTTGAAACAATATGGCCCTGCCATTCTAAACCTTGCGGTCTAGTAGGAAAGATGGCATGCCATGTGTCAATTAATGATTGCTGTGAAAACCAAGAGATGACAAAAGTGACACTGCACAAGGACAGATAAAATGTATGGATGTTTATTTTATTTATTTACTTTTTTGTTACTGGGGGTTGAACTCAGGAGCTTGGGCTTGCCAGGCAGGCACTTATGTAGACTGCTGAGCTATCTCCTCAGCCTGTGTATGGGAATTTAGCGGAGATAGAATATAGTGGCAGTGTGAAAATGGGAAAGTCTTATATAAATGAGTTTCATGAGTTGGGTGTTGAAATACATGTGATGTTTGGGTTATTGGATTATTCTATGAGAATTCATTTGCCCCCTTAAAACATTGAATACTTTTAAAATAATACTGTTTTTTAAACTTACTAAAGGAATGAATATTGATGAGGAGGAAAATTTTAAAACTTTAAAGACATTTATAATTTAACCTTAGTTAAATATTAGAATAAATGTGCATTTTTTGCAGTTCTTTGTACTAATATTACCATTGATGTCTTATAGTGTACACAAGTTTTTCCTTGTTTCATTTGTGCTTTTAATAACATTTTTGTGTGATGACAAACATATGACATATACAAAATTTGGAAAATAAAAATGACGTAAGAAGTATAAAAACGAACCAAAACAAAACAAAACAAAAATCCCTCCCCATTGTTAAACTCAGTGATGTCAATCATATTTTGGATATTAAATAGCATTATGCTTTTTATACAATTTAATATTATATATTATTCTATTATCATATATATAAAACTTTGCATACATTACTGCTTTGGTAAACATTTCAATTTCATACAATTTTATATAGTGTAATTTTAAAAAGTATTTTGACGATTTTATTAGGCTATTATATAATCTTTGAAAATGAGAGGGTTTTTTTGTTTGTTTTTTGTTTTGTATTTTAGGGAAGGGTCTAGAGGGTGTACAGGGTCTCACTACTAGATCAGACTCATAGTGATTTGCCTGTGTACAGCCTTCCAAGAGCTGGGATTACAGGCACACACCATCACAGCCAGTCTCAATTGCAGTCTCAGTGTGCCCTGGTGAAGGGGCTGACACAGCAGGCCTGGGGATCAAATCCTTGCCCCCTGTGCCTACTTGCAAGCACTTTAATCTGCTGAGTTATTTGGCTGTACCCTGAAAAAGTGATTTGTTTACAGAGAGCCTACTGCATCCATTTTATAAAACAGTAAGACTAGGTATTTGTTTTCTTTTGTTTTGTTGTGCTAGTATAAATATCACTGTGAAAAATATTTAATATGAATTTTTAATCTCTTTACTGTTTTTAATGAATATTCATTACTTATTGGTTAGTATCCTTCTGGCAAGTTCATACTGATTTATACACTTCAGAAAATAAAATAAAAGTATTTTGTCACATTCATACCAATATCAGGTGGTGCTTTTTATCTTAATGGTGCTGTCTTTTATTATTTACATTAATTATTGTATCTATGACAGCAAAACACCCAACCTGAGAAAAGGGCTCATCACTCTTCAAGATTTAGAAACTAAGTATACATAAAAATAGAAATACATTTGGCAACACTTAAATATACGTACTACTTTGAAGTGCTGTGGTTCATGTAAGGGTCTATATTTACTTCTTTAAAAAACTAAAGTCCTGACAGCTGAGCAGTATGGTAGCTGACAGTGTTACTTCCTGGATTCTAATCCTGGTGCTACTTCCACATACCAGCGGAGCCAATTTGGTCGGCCCATTCAGTTGTTCCAAGAGTCAGCTTCCTTGACTGTACAATGAGCAGGAGGGACGAACAGTAAAACCTCAAGAGGTTAAGTAAGATTCTTATAAATGATGCCGATTTATCCAAGCATGGTGGAGCATGCCTGTAACCCCAGCATTCTAGGAAGCTGAGGCAGGAGGATGGAATTTTTTGAGCCTATCCTGGGCACTGTAATGATTTAGTGGACTCTGTCTCAAAATAAAAATATTAGAAGATGGTAGAGGATATAGCTCAGTGCAAAAGCCCTGTGTTCTATTTCTAATACCACCATTACCTCTTATCTCAATTAGTTTTCTTTCTTTGCTGAGACAAATAACCCAACACCCAAAATGAAAGATGGAAAAGTTTATTTAGCTCACAGTTGGTGGAGGTTTCTGTCCATACTCAGCTGGCTCCAAGGCAGAGCAGCACATGGCACAGAACAACCTTTTACGATGATGGCAAAGAGCAGAGAGCAAAAGGAGTGGCAGCAGCTCAGGCAGATAGCTAGCTGCTGTCCCCTTCTTACACTGTAATGTAGATTACCTGCCCCAGGGTGGGTGTAGCAACCACACCCAGAATAATCAACCACAAACTCCAGAAGTTGCCCCAGGACTGCATGAGGCTTTGTGTGTGGGATATCTATACATAAACCATAACAACTACTGTCGCCATCACACACACACACACACACACACACACACACACACACGCCAAGCATGTAAGCAGGTAGGCAGAACTATGAAAATACATAGTGCATAACTTTCATCAGATGGTCTTACTGCTAAGCAAAAACCTAAGGTCCCTGCCTTCATCATCACTGTGGTAGCTGTTCATTGTGTTATGAGAAGGGCTAGTTCTGAGGAGTGGGGACCAACCTTGCTTCAGGGATTCACTGGGTCAGGTCTTCCTTGAGCTGGATGATGTGACTATACCAGAGGTGCTGAGAGATGCTGACAGCAGAACTGCATCTCACTTCCTAGCTACTCCCCTTTTCTGACTTTTCTAGACAACTTTAATTTCCATTTAATATTGCCAGCAAGTTTCTATTCAATGCTCTCACTGTCTCAGTAATTCTTTCACAGCGCCCCTTGTCATTTATTATGTAGTTAAAGCAATTTAGTAATTACAATAAAAGGTCCTTTTTATTGCAATTATAACAAATTAGTTGTCATTTTGTAAAATGAAAGAAAACCAGATACATTAAAAGAAAAAATATAATTTTTGTCTCATTTATAACAATTCCTGAGGGATATGTATGCTTGGGCAATGCACATCTGCTCAAAAGTTGGACTCAGGACACCACTATTCTTATACTGAGTTTGATGCAGGTCTCCATTGTTATGCTAATACAATATTGTAAAGTCATAATATCCTCAAAAATATGTAATACCACCTAATGTTGAAACTGTGAAGTAGCTGAAGGTAGAGGTTCATAGGGTATCTGACAGATATTGGGTGTCTCTGTTTTCCTCAAATCTAGAATATCTGGTAGGGTTCCTCTAAATTCACTCTTGTATCCCAGGTTGTCTGAGGGTGCAGCCTAAGAGCCAGACCATTTTCTGCTTCTGGGTCTGGACTTGGCTCCCTTTTGTTACCTTTCAGCTAGTTGTCTCCGCTTGTGCACCAGTTCCTGTTTTTATTTATTCCTCTAGTTTCCTTCTGCTTTGCTCCAGGGCTGTTCTCTGCTTAGTCACTGTCAAGCAGAAGTCTCTGTAGCTGCTTCTGGACCTTTGCAGACCTACTGAGGTCTAGGCTGCATCCTGTAGCTCCTAATGCAGTTCGGTAGCTGGCTGTTGGCCAGTTCACGTCCTCTAAGTCGTACAGCTCTTCAGGTCCTAACTCCAGAGAGCATCCTTTTCCATTGTAGGCTATTTCCATGGCTCGGCATTGGGTGTCTCTTCGTGGTGGTTTCTCTCAATGTGGCCGTTGCAACCTCCACACCTGGCCTGCTAGCTCATCAGGGACACTGGTTTGCAGCAGTGGTGACCACCAGTGTGCCCAGACCACTTCTCGTCTCTCCTGTCTTTGGTTGTCAACCCAGCAAATGTGCTTGAGACAGTTGCATGATAGATTTTTGGGCTCTGGATCAGACTGGGTGGCTTTTGCACTTAACAGTTACTTAGCTGAATGGTGTTCCTTCGTGTGAGAATCAAGTGAGAAAACAGTGGCCCCTCAGCAGTGCATTTGGCATGTACTTGGCAAAGTGAACTGTTAACAGCGACTTTGTGATCGGAAAAGTTTAGGTTTTGTTAGGAGCAAAGCAACAAATCACTAATTGAAGACACTAAGCATCTTTGCCAGTTTATGAAATAAATCATAAATATTAAAATAAAAAAGCATACATGCACAGGACATATACCATCTTATGATTCTTAAAGAAATTAAGTGTGATAGTACAGTTATTCTTTTGTCTATTTTAAAGTGGGTAAAACAGCCTCAGAGAGTCTGTTGCCAAAGGTAATTATTATCGGTGTTTCTGACCTGCTGTGCTGCTGCCTTTAATATTTCAAGAGTTGAAAACGCAAAGGAAGGGGAAAAGGGAAAAAAGATTGCTTTCCTCTGATTTTTCTACACAGTGAGAGGTTGCCTTTAAATGTTACAGTAGCTTTAATTAGTGTATAACAGTCACAGTAATTTTTAAAAATGCAATAAGTTGTTACAGGAAATAATTTTTACAAATACTTTTTGGCCCTAATTAAACAAGGTACCATAAGTCCTGTCACTTAACTAAAAAAAATGCAACATGAAAGAACCTTTAAGTTGGATTCCAGTGGAGAGCAAAATGCTTCTGGGAACAAGGACAGTTCGCCTTCCCGTGCCTCCTGCTTTATGAGTGTTCCCTTGCCTAATCCTTTCACCCAAGGCAGTGCTGCTGCCGCCTAACCACTTTCTGAGCACAGCAGTATGGAAATACATCATCAGGGGATAATTTAGTGCAGAGCACAGTGAACATACTATTATGGAAAGGAGTCCTTGCTAAAGAGCCAGGCTGTAGACTGTGTTTTTATTTATTTATTTATTTATTTATTTATTTATTTATTTATTTGTGTGTGTGTGTGTGTGT
>NDGN011541864.1:1514-14984 GCA_002564285.1 Tympanoctomys barrerae | reverse complement strand
AGATATAGATATAGATATAGATATAGATATAGATATAGATATAGATATAGATATAGAGAGATACATATAGATACCTATATATATTTGTTTCTTCAGGAAACCTTCACTTTTCATAATTGCTTGCATTTGTAGACTTGCCATTATGCTGTTCAACAAAGTGAGCACAATTACACTGTAGTTTGGACTATTAATTCAGTATCTTGAGTTTTAGGTTATTATTTTTTGCTGATTCTGTTGCATGTAATATGTATGTCTTAATTTTTCCCTTTTGCTTTAGATTATTATGCTCTGATTCTTGTATTGCAAAATTATATGTAGAAACAGGTTACAACCTGGAACAATGTGATCTTCCAGATAGCTTAGATTTTTCATTACATGAAATACAGTGGGGTTTCTTAATCCAAATTCAAGTTTTGAAAATCTTTGTACACCTAGGTGACAATTTCACAAAAGTAGTTCATTTAAAAGTTAATCTATTCACTTTTACTATACATTCATGCTTGCAAGTCTTCATTATTTCAATTTGTGCTTTGGAGCAATTATCTCACCCTTCATTTTGCACATCTCATGTACTGTACTTTTATGACGCCTCCAGCACTGTGTCACCTTGGCTACTGTTTTCTCTAAATTACTAAGTGTCTTTGGGGAAAAAATCCCTGAGTATTTGATTTATCCTTGATTTTGGCTGTCTTTCATGAGAAACTTGGTGATTGGTCAGAAGTTTTAAAATATTTTGACCAGCCTTTGTATATACAGGAAGCTGAAGTTACTTGCTTCATCATTCTTGAAAGCAGATGACTTTGACCCTACTAATTTATATATGGCATTCTATTAAAAGTTCTTATTTAAAATGTGAATGCCCATGTGTCATATAGTGAGTGCCCAATATTTTAAAATAAAAAGTTTTGCTCAAATGCACTGCTGATTTTTGAGTACTTCGGAACATTGCAGTTGATAGTGTACCATATAAAAGGGTATTTTACAATTCACTGCAAGCATTAGGCTTTAGAATGATAATTTTCTCTTAGTTTCTTCTAAAAATTTTGAAAAGAGAGATGATGTAAATTAGATATAGTTTTCTTTATTTGGGTGTTGGCGAAATTCAAACTGGATTGTTTGCAAAAATCTTTATACTTTGAGTTGTCTTATTGAGTGTAAGCTTTCTTGTGATATTTAAAGTTTTAATATTATGATAGATTTTCAACATTTGATTTTTTACTTAGAGAATCCCTATTCCAATATTTAAAACTTATTTAAATACAATTTCTATGAAGAACATGTGTGTGTATGTGTGTGTGTGTGCGCGCGCGCGTTTTATTTAAGTCATCAGTTCACTTGGAATTTCTTCACATGGTAAGGCACACACATTGTCTCACCTTTTGCTTCTCAGACAGCTGCCTTGTGAGCAGCAGCTCCCAGAACCCTTCCCTGGTCCCTGGCCTAGCAACGCCACTATTTTGCACTTCCATTGCTGTCTGCATATCTACTTCTGCATTCCTAATACATTTCCTACTATGGAAGCATCATGATTCCCACGTATTCCTAACTCTTCCCTATATTTTTCATTTTTTAAATTCCTTATAATGCTCAACAAACTTTCCTTGGCCTTTGAACTTTCATATAAATTTTATAAGAGTTTTACCATGTACTATGATAAAACTAAAACTACAGCACTTTGATGGGAAGAGAGTTGAAACTTTAGATTCAGAATTGACTTCTTTTTGCAACAAATTATTCTTAACTCTGGCTATAAGGAGGGTATCAATTTGTTAAGGTTTCCTATATTATCTCTTAATAATGTGGTATAATTTTCCAGATAGTATACCAATTTTACATATATACTTTTTACAAAGTACTTATTAATGTATACAAAGTGCTAATACTCTTGAAAATAGTGTTTTCATATTATATGTTCCATTATTTGCTACTGTTATAAAAAAGACAATTGTCTTTCCCATATGAATCCACATAAATTTCTCTATTATTTTTAATGTTTTCTGTTCTGGTATTAGTTGTTTCAATGTAAATAATCACATTATTTCAAACAAAAGCAGTTAATTCTCACCTTTTCCATGCTTATGTGTATAAGTAAAAATAAAAGGGCTGTCCAGATAGCTCAGTGAACTAAAACACCTGCTTAGGTGGAGTGCAGCAGCCGGGGTTCACTGAGATGGTGATTGAGACTGGGCATGGTGGCATGTGCCTGTAATCCCAGCACTTCAGAAGCTGAACACAGGAGAATCACTACAAGTCTGATCTATGTAGTGTGACCCTGTAGACCCTGTAGACCCTGTGCTAAATACATAAAAAAAATTAAACACTATTTTCTTATTGTACTTTGACTTCATTTACAGCATATTGTCTTCATTCAATATGTGAAATGACATCAACATATTTAGCAAAGCTTTATTTTTTTAAAAAATTATTATAGCAAAAGACTCCTTAAAATACCTCCCTTTACTTCAAATATACTTAATTCAACTCTCTTGTCATTTTCCATTCATGCCCTTCATGGGCATTTTGACTGTGAGGAAGAGCCAAAAGTCACATGGTACTACATCTGGCAAATGGCGAATGAGGATGACGGTGATGTTTTTAGGAGCCGCCTTTTGTTGGCTGGCACCAAGCAGCAGCGATCACAGTGTGTACTTTTGATCACTCGTCATAAAGACATGAATCACGATGATAAGAACAGCTTTAGAAAGTGGCAAAAATGATGGCATAAGTAGTGTCCTATGCAAGGAAGATGATTTTGAAGGGGAACCATGGGAATATATAATTCTGTGATATGTGTTTAAAACATTCATCATATATTTGGTCCATCCTAATTGTGTCATTTGTGGCTTTTCTTTCTTCTTCGCCAATTTTACCAGTTTTACCAGTTACTAGTTTTGTGTTAGGCTATTTTTCATACAAACAACTTTTAACCTCATTGGGCTTTCATGAGTTTATTCAAATATTAATGTCTACAAGTACAAAGCCCTTAAAGCACTCCTGTTGTATCCAGAAGCAAGTACATTTGCTGACATACATTATTTCTAAGAATAATTATAAAGAGTTACCCTTAATTTCTTCTTTGTGCATAAAAATTGTAACATCTCATTTTTAAAAAATTAAATGTGAAGAATATTTTTAATTTGTATTTTGATTTTTAGCTTCTAACAATTGTTATATGATCAAAGACAATGATATGTACAATAACTGTGTTTTGCAATACATTGAGGTATTCTTTTTTGATTGAGTAAAATGTCATTTTATTTACTTTTGTGCTGTTAAAAATACATTTTCTAAGTGTTGATTGCAAAAGTAGTATCAAACTTGTATTCAGAAACCTGATTGTTCTTCTCCTTGACTTATGAGCAAATGAAAGACGTGTGCTGAAATCTCTAATTATTGTGACCTGTTGGATTCCTCCCTCTTTCTTGCCATTGCCTTTCCATGTTTTCATTCATAATACAGTGATTTCTTAGGCCTGAGATACAAATGTATCCCTGGGATTGGACAGATTTCATTAATATAACCTAATATATGGATTAATAATGACTAATGCATATTTTCTAAGAGTAAATTAGTGAGCTTTTCAATGTACTAAATATGTACTGAAACCTGCAAGCCAGTCAATGATCTTTTCCTTATCTTTGCCACCATAATCTTTCACCTAGGGTCCCTCCTTCTTTGGAATTGGAGACCATATTTAAATGCAACTTGGCCTATACAACTTTTATCTGTGGATCTGCACTGAAGTGGGAGGATCTGAAGCGAGCTGCTGTAAGATCTAGTTCTTTTCTTGTGGTTGTACAAAGATACAATAATTAAGATGGTAGGCTGTATTGGTATTTCAGATCCTTACACTGGGGGAAAATATGGATTTCCCTTCCTTTAAAGCTGATCAGAAAAAATGGATTTCCCTCCCTTTAAAACTGATCAGAAAAATATGTATAGTAGTTGACCTCCAAATACTCTTTGACAAAGGACAAGTAGATACTATCTGTGAACACTTACATTGAATTTTTATTTTCCTAAGTTCTGTATTTACTAAGTACTTTATCAGATTTGAAAATGTTATGGAGAACACAAGTGTATTTTATCTTGTGATCTAAATAGGGTTCATATTAGAAGATAGATTTTTAAGTGTCCTTTAGTTATGACCAACTTCTCCTGAAAGAGAGACTAATCTAGGTCTGAAGACCATCTAGGTCTTCAGATTGGGAAACATGAATGAGGATAGCAGAAATCTCATTAAAAGTTGAGACTACAAATAACAAGTGGTAGCCCACCCTCTAGTCAGTTTTGGATTTAATCAAAGCTAGATTCCTTTCAGTCTTAAGTCTTAATAAGTCAAAATGTCTCAGCTCAAAAGAAAAATCTGTATAGTGACTTCAAGCAGAAAATGACAGGCCCTATGTAATCTTTTTCTGTCTTGCAGCTTGGTATTATTGGAGAAATTTAAATAATTTTCTAGAATCTTAAGATTCTAGAATACACTGTACAACATATTGTAAAATACATTGAATTACTGCTTGCTTTAGATCAAGAAAACTCCTAATTTCTCTTCCCTTTGCTCTCCTGAAAGTAAAATAAATATATATGCATTTTCTTAAACTGGTTCTATTGTTCACTGGTAGATATAAGATAATGGTGACATATGGTTAAAAAAAGCAAGAATGCTGTACTCGTTCACTATTTTGAAGCAGTTTTCCATCTGTGTTGGAGACTTGGCCCATCAGCTGTAGTTCTCCTCACTCTGGAAGTATCTACTAGACTATGATCTTGATACAAAGACATCATGATCACAAGTCCTTCCTATGTATGTCTTTTTTGTTGGAAATTTTATGATAAAATCATAGGAAAACCCAACAAAAGGGACACTAGAATGTTCTCTGATGTGATTAACAAGATGGCTATGTTTAATCTTGAAGAGCAGGTGGAGTTTTCAGAAGCATGTCTGATCTTAGCCAACTCTTTGTGCAGTGACTCGTATGCAGAAGACACTTCCAACATCATGAGGTAAGAAGCTAGCATTGTGTTGTGCATGCTCCAATGCTGGTTTCCTTTTCTACTTCTACTAAAATGAAGTCCAGTGTGTATGATAAAGCTGCAGAAAGTGTTATCTTCTGGTCAGAGTGCCAGTTTCATCACATTCTACTTTTATACTCATTTTTAAACACACTCTGATAGAAGGTGGATACAAGGGAAACTAGAGGATATGTGCATATGTGTTTCTTGGTGTTGTTTCTCAATGTTTCATAGACAGTGCTGCTATCAACATTTCAAAGATAGCTGTCTGAATTTTAAGGACAAGTGTACAAATGACTATTTGTTATTTGAATAGCACCATATAGCTATGACCATCTTTTTTTCAAAAGGATGCCAACTTTTAGACTTATTTGTACACTTTATTGAGATTTTTATTATGTACTTCTAATGAATTATCATGCATAGCTTGTATGATGTAGTTGTGAGCATTGGCAAATATTTTCAAGCTGGGTAGAGTTAACATTGTCTTTAACTATAAATTATCTATAGACAGGAGCTTGACTTGTGTTAATCAAAGTTCAATTATCATTATGATAGTGTATCAGTCAGCTATTCCATGGCTGTAACAGAACAGTCAATACCCAGAACTAAAGAAGGAGAGGGTACTTTGGCTCACAATGTTTATGGGATTAAGTCCAAAGACAGCTGGTTCCAAGGCTGAATTACAGTAGAGAAGCCTGGTCAAGGACAGCTGCTCATACCATGAGATAGCCAAGAAACCGAGGAAAAGGGAGAAGCCAGGGACAAGGATATACCTGCCTAGCTCACACCCCCAGTAAGCCAGTTCCAACCAGGTCCTATCACTTAGATTATTCCACTGGGAGTATAGTGGGCATGTACACACACACACACACACACACACACACACACACACACTCCACTGCCACGATTCAGTCACCTTTCAAACATATGAGACCTTGAGAGGACATTTCAGATCTAAATCATAAGATTCTATCATTGGCCCCCTATAGACTCATGTCCATTTCATTACTTTTAAAAATACAGTTATAAGAGTGGATAAAGTATAACACTTCCACTATTTCTGAAAATTCCATGTTCAAAATCTTTTGAGACCCTAACTCTTAGCTATAAGCCCCTATAAAAATCAAAAAGAAAATTAAGTACTTCGAACACACAGTGTCATGATGTAAATATTTCCATTCCAAAAAGGATAGAATAGGGGAAGAGCAAGGAATGGAATCAAAGACCTATAGGGCAAACATTAAATTTTGTAGCTCCATGTCCAGCACCCTGGTTAGGGTATGGTACAACGTGAGCTCCTTGGGGCTTGCGCAGCTCTATTCCTATGACATTGCTGGTTGTAGCTCACAGGGCTTCTCTCTTGAGCTAGTATTGCTCCCTCTCTGAGGTTTTCCTAAGCAGATGGCCCATGTTCCTGGTATTCATAGCCTCCAGTGGAATCCACTGCTCATTCAGCTTAACTCTCATAGCATTATGCATTGCTTTCTCAGGAGCACACTTTCTTGCCTCTGAAATCTGTCAGAAGATCCCACAGGCTTACGTTCTGCCTGCCCAAAGAAACATCATCGCTTGAATGATGTCCAGTCTGGCAGTGGTGGAGGCAGTAGGTAGGCCCCTTAAGCCAGGCCTGCAGCACAGTGCAATGGCCTCTGAGTGCCTGGATGGCTGAGCAGAATGAAGTAATTCCTAGGAAATCCATTCCACAAGCAGTCCTTCAAGAGCATGGAAAGCAGAGGCTCACTTCTCACATGAGAGCTTTACAGTTTTAAATCCTTGAGTATGCAAAAGGTGAGATTTTCCTCATTCTTAAGATGTTTTTAAGCTGCCTTTCTTTTGTCTTCATACAAGGATGTGGGTTATGCAATTTTCTTTTTCACACTGTGATTTTCATGGTGTCCACTTTGCAAGTACTTTCTTTATGTTGAAACCACAAACTTTTCACATCTGATTTTTGCTCATGTTCTCAGCATACCTACATGCCAAAGCCTGAATTTTGGGCTTCTTAGAAATATTCTCCAACAGATTAATTAGTCCACTGTGCTTATCCTCCATCTCCATGAGCCCTCAGGGCATGGTCAAAATGAAAGCAGATATTTAGGATGTAACACACATGACCTGTAGTCCAACTGCCAATGGAATTGTACTCAAATGACAGCTATAGATGCTGGGCCTGTACTCTACATTTCTATCAGCATCCAATCTTCCAAGATCTGACAAGGGTCTCTAATCAATCTCTGTTTTCTCTGCTTACCACATTCTAGCCAGCATCTCCAAACCTTTCTAAATTCCTTCCACAAACCAAATCCAAAGATCTCTGAACTGCATGTCATAAAGTGGGGCTCATCAATGACCCCACTTCCCTGGTACTGATTTGTATGTTATTCACTATTGCACCATTAAGACCAAATATCCAGTACACACAATTTAAAAGAGGATAGATTTGCCTGGTTTATGGTTTTCATTGGCTTCGATCCAATTTTGACTCCAAAGCAGAAACAGAATGGTAGAAAGTCCTAGAGGAGGAAAGCTGCTCATCCTATGGCAGACAGGAAACAAAAAGAAAGAACAGAAGAGCTGGGGATAAAAATACCCCTTCCAGGTTGTGCCCCGGGTGATCCAACTCCAGCCAGGCCCCACTTCTTAATAACAAGTCAGCTAGGAATCATCAGTGAAAAGTCCACTAATATGCATGGCATCCCTGTGATAGCATCACCATCAAAACACATAAGACTTTCAGGGGACCTTAAGATTTAAACTATAACAGGTAGCAATGGTGTTGTCCCCAACTTCATGAACTTCTGGTCCACAGCAATACATAAATATACATAGCTGAAGATGATTGTACACATGGAAATAGCTGAGGACCATTTTTAGTATTATGAATATGTGATGGAACTTAATTCCTTAACTCATAAAGCAAAAAAAGTTAAACTAGATATTTTACAGTCTTTTTAAAGCTACAGACAGCAAGTAAATCTCTATTTTTCTGTATATTTATATGTTTGTGTCTGAAGGCCAAAACATGACATTTGCATTTCCTCCTTGAGAACTGGGTTCCAGAAGATCACTGTCTCCTAAGACCTATAGATGACATTTCCACAACTTGGTTTAATCCAGATTAATTATTGAAACATGGAGCCTTTCTGTATATGCTATTCATAGAAAATTTTAGAAAACACAGACTATATAATTTACTAAGACTTGTTCAACTCACTCATGTTTCATTTTAACTCTAACTGGGATTCTATAAAATGATGCTATGACGTATAACTAACGAGCATAATTGTGGTTTATGCAGGGTGCTCTCTATCAAGAACTATTACCCTAAGACTAGAGTCATCATACAGATTCTTCAATCACATAACAAGGTATGGAATATTACAGCATGCTCAATCTCCTTCTGTCTAGGTCTACGGTACTAGATGAATCTTACTATTCTCAAAAGGGTCTATAAATTAGAAAAAGATTTACCAATAATAGGTGAAATTTGGAATCCTAAGATTTTGAATTACTATAAGATATAACTTCAGATCAGAATTAGAGGTCTGAGCTGTTTGGCCTGATTTTACAACACTGGAAAACCAGCAGGCACTTTAAAATCCTGAATTGTGTATTATCCCTTGCCCTGACCTAATCACCACTTTTATTCCCAAAAGTGAAGAGTAAATGATATTATGTGAATGAAATAATAGACATCCATTCAAAAGAACTTTTTTTTTTTTTTGAGAAATGTGTCTTCTTACCACTTGACTGATTTCTTCCAAAAAACAGGTTTTCTTGCCAAAGATTCCAAGCTGGGACTGGAATATTGGAGACAACATCATCTGCTTTGCTGAATTAAAGCTTGGATTTATTGCCCAAGGTTGTCTGGTTCCAGGCTTGTGCACCTTTCTAACATCTCTATTTGTTGAGCAAAACAAGAAGGTAAACATGTTGAATCTGGGCTCTTTCCCCCTGTCACACATCTTAGGGTCAGAACTAGAAAAAAAAAATTTAAGAAATCCAGAAATTCCTAAGAAAGACAACTTGACTCCTACTTAACCCGGGAGGAGACTGAGAGATCCAAATGAAAGTTCCAGGTACTTCCTGGCCTTGAAAACATCACTTAACTTACTCCTGCAGTATCTATCTGCAAGTTACAAATTGTAACTGCTTCCTAGATACATTCCAGAATCTTGTAAGTATAAATAGTACTCATAAGTTTGGAAGCACTGTAGTTACTGAAAGTGCAAATATAAAGATTATATTACTGATGAATATCTCAAATATTAAAATGCAAATCAAACTAAGAATAACAATTGGCATAATAAATAATTATTTAAATAAAAAGTGATAATTTAAAACCATTTTTCCAGATTATTTCAAGGAAAGTACATTCAGTAGTAATAATAGTGATCGTGTATTGATTTATACTATGTGTGTTACTTTCCCTCTATAATATTTTATAGTTATATCCCAACAGTGCATTGCCAAAGCTAATTATCTTGATTTTAGAGTGAATTAATGATATACACTAATAATTTTCTGACCCACAATCTTACCTCCATGCTCCATGAACTTCTACAGCACTAAGGGTAGCTGTAGAAGTGAAACGCTCCAGAAGAGGAGCTCCCACCTTTGCTGCCCAAGCATTCCTTGACAAAGTTCATCGAGAAAGTGATCTTCTTTTCCATTTTATTCTGAGTCCACACTGCCTTTTTATATACTTGAGACCTCTCAGCCTCTCTTTGATACAAACTTCTGCTCAAAACAAAGCTTTGCATGCTTTCCTCTTCCTTCCTGGGTGTTATTAAGGAAAAATGAAAGAAGTAGAAGTTCTGCCCAGCAAAATGCTAACTGGAACAAACAGAATTCTTGTGTAGTTTCTTCAGTGAATGTAAGAAGAAACAATATATGGACAACAAGCAATGACCACGAGGCGGGAGGGCATGAGCCTTGATGAGCCTGGCTTTCCTCTCATTCAGTAGTCACTGTATATGACTGAAGTATGGCTGATACAAGTTTTTTTTGGCCTATGTGGTGTGCAGAGAGAGAGAAAGAGAGTTTCAGTATTCTTCTGTGATTATTGTGACTCGTACACCCATGCCTAGATGAAAGAGTTAGGATGAAATCTGTACAATGACACTGTGTCCTCCAAAGAAATATAGAATATAGATATTTAAAGCCAGTTATACCTGTTTTTTTGTTTTCCTTTTCTCAAAATGTCTGGACTGCTAACCTTGTTGAAGGGTAGGCACCTTCCAATAATCATGAGATGATGATTTATGGAACATAAGAGTTATTTGTGGTCTACATACATGGAGAGAACACCTATACACATACTTGCACAAAATCAAACACATAATATGCATGTATGCATGTATGCATGCATGTATGTATATATATATATATGTGTATGTATGTATATATATATATATATATATGTCTACTTATTTTTATTTGAATGAAGCCTTGAAACTCACATTCAGAAATCCTAAACTAGCAATGTTTATTGTACTCCTTTAGATTCTGTACCATTCTGTGGACTTTGGCTTAGTGGTCAGGACTCCAGAGTTTGGAGTCTCACTTTTTCAAATCAGTCCCTCACATTCTCTGTTTTTCAGTCCTTCATGTATAAAATTGGGGTCATCAGTCTCATGATATGATTTTCCTAAGTGTAAGGTTAGCATTTATAAAATTGCTTCTCTTATTATAAGGTCTTAAATAAATACCATGTGTTTTAATTATATAAATTATATTGTAAGAAATTGTAGTACAAAGAGCATTTCTAGTTGGCTCTAGTTTGAGAGCATTTCCTTATACTTCAAATTAGATTAGATCTAATACATCTGTATTGCCTGAGACCCCAGTCTTCCACAAAACATCCTCCAGTTCTCCTCTTTGATCTTTTAAAAACTTTATCAGGAAAACTTCTCCATCTTCACAGTTATCATTTTTATATTCTTTGAAAAATAGAAACATTTATAGTAGAATTTTGTTGAGGTTAGGATAAAAAATGTCTTCCAAAAGCTCACATGTTCAGAGGTGGAACTTTTGGAAAGTGATTTGATCATGCAGTAATAACATTACAATAGATTAATACATTGATGAGTTTAGAACTAGATGTGTTCACAGGAGACAGGGTCGTGTTGAAGGAAGTAGGTCACTGCTGGGCATGTCTTTGAGGGGGTGTTCCCCTTATGTTGCTTTTCTTTTCTTCCAAATCCTTGCTACAACAAGTTGAGCAGCTTTCTTCCAACACAGCCTTCTACTACATGCTTCTACCTGGAAGCCAGCAGAAACTGAACCCCTGAAACCATAAGCCAAAGTAAATCTCTTCCATATCACAGAAGGTGTCAGGTATTTTGTCCCACTGGGGAAAGAATGTGACTAATACAAAGTACTAAGCCAGTTTCATTAGTAAATGAGACTTAAATAGTGCTATAAACTTTCCAGTGAGAGCAGCACTCTTTATGAGAGGACTCTAACCTTAAAAATTGGGAAATGGCCAGAAATTCTGCTCAATCTCAGTAAGAAGGAAGGGGATAAGGTAGCGTGCTAAATTGCCTGAACTGGTTGACCCTTTTGAGAATGGTTATTCTCAAACCCCAAGATGACCATCTGAAGAGAATTTCTGAAG
The DNA here is from genome assembly GCA_002564285.1 of Tympanoctomys barrerae. Classification (NCBI taxonomy): domain Eukaryota; kingdom Metazoa; phylum Chordata; class Mammalia; order Rodentia; family Octodontidae; genus Tympanoctomys; species Tympanoctomys barrerae. Next base: position 3,346 of record NDGN011541864.1, on the reverse strand, counting down.
CAGCCATAACTTCTGAGTGAAAATGCTCCAATAAGCTATAGAAATGTGAATTTTATGAATCTGGAGTTAGTCAGGGCAATGTGGCAATAAGTCTCTTGGAACCAGGTGAGGAGGATGAGGTGAGCCTGGCATATAGGCCAGAGAGGAGCTATTGCTTCATAATTTCTCTTTAAAGCTCCTGTTCCTACAGAAACCTATTTGATTTTTATGTGAACATTGCCACTGATCATGGTGGATTTTTGGGTTCACTTAAACCAAGGAAGTCTTGTGACTCTGACAGAAGGCAGAATTTTTTTCTTTGTAATATGTGCTTCATCAGTAGAAGACGGATGTTTCAAAAGCAGCCTTAAATAGTTATATTCAGAGAAAGACAACATGGATTCCACATTATCTCTTCCATCTTACTGCTATTAACTCAGAAAACCATCTGCTACGCTGAAATTAGGAATGGGCAATAGAGAAGAAATCTAATTTCCAACAAGGAGACTTGGATGCCATCTGATAAGAAACTGAGACATAGTGCATCCACCTCATCCTTAACACCTTGGTGAAAATTGTTGTTTCAGTTCTGTCCTTTAAGTTGTCCTTAAAGTATGCACTATGATAAATATCCTTTTTGGGACCTAAATGCATTGAAAACTAGTAGTATGTATTCTAACATTCTTCATGTCATCGTCATGTTTTCTACACTCATAATTTTGTCTCCCAGGTTTCTCCTAAAGAACTTTGGCAAAAGCATTTCCTAGATGGCCTGAAGAATAAAATTCTGACTCAACGTCTCTCTGATGACTTTGCCGGAATGAGTTTTCCTGAGGTTTCCAGGTAAGTTAAGTAAAATACACGCTCCACTTTTCACACTGCTTTCTTTGAAGGATGTTCATGGAAGGCACATTGTAGACCAGGTTACAGTGACAAATATAAGTGAGAGAAAGGGGTTACTCTTAGTTGCTGCAACTTCAGAGTCACGATGCATGCAAGTCAGTTCACCTGTGTCCCTGTTTAAGAGTTATTGGCCAGGGATTTGCTCACAAGTGGAAAAATCTGTATTTGTGGCTTCCTTTCTCCCCAAGATGCTGGTCTTCTTCCTAACATGGAGCACAAAAATGTGGGTCAGAGTCTCCTGAGTTAGTGTCCTACTAGCTCATCTCTCCTCATAGCTTCTTGTTTTCTTCCCCAGACTCTGCTTCATGAAGATGCACCTCATGCTGATAGCCATCGAACACAAATCCCTCCTTACTGGTGGTTCCTGGTACCAGTTTGACGTCTTATATTTTCTTTTTTTTTAATAGTTGAATCTTTATGAATAAGCCTCTCTAAAGATAGTCATAACTAAGCATTCTGACATTGCTGAGAACTTGCCTCTTATGCATACAAGCTCTGTTTCTGTCATCTCTGTGCTATCCCTAATGATGAGGTGAGAATAGATTTCTCAGGAGGTAAATGTTTTGCTTTTGTTTCTTTGACTCTGTTTTACTCTCATGAAGGTAAGAAGCACTGGTCACCTTCACAGAGCTCTTCCTCTGAATGACATTGCTTTGGAGGAAATCTTGGCCATGAAAAAATACTGTAAATTACCAGTAATGAAAATTCTCCCACAATCTCTAGCTTTACAGAGTCAGGTGCAAAATCTGACAAAATAGCAATTTGATTGGCCTAAGTAAAGTCTATTGCTGATAAATGAAGAAAGAGGCAAAAGCATTAGATCATTGTCCTTTTCTGGGAATCCTTATGTGGGTAGCATGAGAAGTAAGAGAAATTTATCATGTAACAGAGAGAGAAAGAGAGAGAGAGAGAGAGAGAGAGAGAGAGAGACAGAGAGAGACAGAGAGACA
>NDGN011541845.1:0-11517 GCA_002564285.1 Tympanoctomys barrerae | reverse complement strand
GATTGAACTCAGGCCTTTGTGCTTGCCAGGGAAGTGCTTATTCCACTGAGCCATCTCCCCAGCTCCTCTATCAGTGACATTTTACTTCATTAATGAAGGGAAAGAGGGAGGGAAAAAGAGACAGAAAAAGAAAAAGAAGAAAGAAAAGGGAGAAAGTGGAAGGAAAGAAGGAAGAAGGAATAAAGGGAGGGAAAAAGGAGGGAAAAGGAAAGAAGGTGGGAAACAAGCCTAAGATCTAATGCTAGATCTGTGGTGACTGACCTGCACCTTAAACTCTATATGTTACAGAATCTATAAAATGGGCCTTAATGCCAAAAACATCAAGGCTTCAACAAGAATTAATAATAAAATTAGTATTGAACAAGTATAGCTTTCTTGGTCTCTTTCTTGTCCCCAAGACAGAATACCCAATAAGCACAAATTAAAAGAAGAGAGAGATTTATGCGGGATCAAGAATTTTCCATGCTGGCCCTGACCCTGAGGCAAGCTGAGACAGCAATTGAGACTGGGCATGAAGACATGTGCCTATAATCCCAGCTCTCGGGAAGCTGCAAACAGGCGGATCACTATGAGTTTGATGTAGTAGTAAGACCATGAGCACCCTGTAGACCCTGCTCTAAAAGATACAAAAAAAAAAAAAAGTATTTTCAAGGTTCAGTCAACAAACACCTGACGCTAAGATAGAAATATTATGGCCCATGAGTCTGTATGAGGAAAACTGCTATTTCATGGCGGAAAAGAAGCAGAGAAAGAAATGAATAACATAATGGAAACATCCCCTTCTACGCCCCCGCTCCTAGTTACCTGCTTTCAACCATGCCTTACTTCCTGGAAGAAATCAGTGATACAAATAGCATAATGCAACCATTTTATAAAAGTCCTGCATTTTAACCTATGAGATCTTTGAGGGAATGTCCTAGATCACATCATAACATTCTACCCCTAAAAGACTCATGCTGATCTCTTCATGCAATCTAATTTTATCCCATATCTATGAGTTGCAAGCTTTTATTGGGGAAGGGTACCAGGGATTGAACTCAGGACCTTAGGTTTGCCAGGCAGGCACTGACACTGCTGAGCTATCTCTCCAGCCCTGCCAAAATTTTAACAGTACCAAGATTGCAAATTGTTCAAGTTCAAAGTTCCTTTTCAGACTCAAGGCAAATTCTTGGCAATAAGTTTTTGTGAAAATCAAAAAGGAAGTTAGACACCACCAACAGATCAAGGGAAAGGGTAATCACTATTTCAAAAAGTGAGAAATAGGAGAGCTAAAGGATCATAGCAGAAGAAAAACCCAGCAGGGTCAACCTTAAATCCTGCAGCTCTGTGCCAACACCGTGAGTGTGATGTGGTGAGATGCGTACTTCCACAGGATTTGTCAGCCTTAACCCTGTAGCATTGATGGTTGCAGCTCTCCTGGCCTCTATTTTGGGTTAGTTCTACTGACAACCTGTGTTTACTCAGATATTTCAAGGTTCAAGCTTCTCTGATTTCCTGGGTTCTCTACTGTACTTTCGGCTTCACCTTCCTAGCTTTTCCATCCGCCTTATCATGGGTGCATGTCCTGGCCTCACAAGCCAACTAAAATCTGAATGGAAGCCTGTCTGACCCCACAAATCTTGTTTCCTGCATACCTATAAACCTAGCACCATGTGGATGGCACTAGGATCTCCGGCCAGCTCAAGCAGTGGTTGGCACCCCTCAGATCACATCCTTAGAGCCTTCTAAGTGCATGGATGGTGAAGCACTGGGAAGTGAATTACAAGGAACCAACATTCTAGGTGGTCTTTCTCCAGAAATCTGCCCAGGAGCTCCTTTTTCAAGGCAAAGCTGTTCAGTTTTTTACCCTTGATCTATGAAGGCCTGAATCTTGATGATTCCTAAGATGCCTTCAAGTCATCTTTCTTATTGTCCTGATTCAAAGTACTTTGCTTTGTTCTAAGGTTAATACTTTTATTAGCCTTGCTTCTCTTTGCCCCACATGATGGATACTTCTTTACAGATGAAATTCAAAATTTGTAAATGGACATTCACTCCTGTGTCTCATGGTGAATTTTGGTAAATCAACAAGTATTTTTCATGTCATGGCCTAATTTTAGGATTCTTATGAATTTTACTCTGTCAGATTAATTGGTTAGCTGCTCTTGACATTAACATCACAGAGATGTAGAATAAGGGTAGAGTATGGATTTTTTTTGTAAGAGAACATGACATATGTGGTGTCTAGTCCATTTGCCAATGGTGTCTTCCTCCCAACTGAAACTTCCTAAAACTTACCTTTACTTTCTTCATTCCTGTCATTATTCTGACATTTTGATCTCTGAAATATATTTCATCAAGCTTGGCTTAAAGCATACCACTTCTTCGGTAGCAGACATTGCCAAATCTTTCAAATGCCTCTAATGAATCCAACTCAAATCCTTTAAAACCATCTTTTCATTCATTGAAGCCATAAATCTTCTCCTCTTATACTAGAGACCAATTAATTAATGTTCAAAAATATATTGCCTAAAGGACATGTACACTGATGTCATCATGTATTACATGTGTGAAACTGTTAAGGATCAATTAATAACTGTGAATTTCATGTTCCACAGCCATAGAGCCATGGATGACAATACGTCAACCACTGGGCCATGAGGAACATGAATGAGGACTTTTTAAAGACTGATACAGGACTGGTATATAGTAGTTTTTCAACGAATGTTTGTGATGATTCTGTGTTCTTATATTTTGTTCAAACACTGAATTGAGTTTAATATTTCTTATCAATTGAACAACTAGAAAAATACATCATTTGAAATAGCAGCCCTAAAGCCATCAATAGCATGCTTAACAGATACACAAAAAGAAGATCAGAACAGTAGTCTTGGTTTCCCTCCTGTTACTCCATTTTTTCTTTCAAATTCTATTTCTATTTGGAACAGGAGAAAGACATGGGCCAGGGCATGTTGCTTCCTACTCAGCTCTGCTAAGAGCTCGCTGGTTCATATAGGTAAGACATCATTCAGTTCCTGAGAACAAGCAGAATTTCTGTAAAATCGGTATGCTGTCATTCATAGAAAAGTGATTCCTATCCAGGAATTTCTGGTCTTATCTCTTCCACATGCAACTGCTGCTTCAACCAGAAATGTCTAATAACGCTTGTTCATTTTGAAGATTTTTTATTTGAAGAAAAAGGGATTAAAATATTTGACTCAACTCTCTTTCAATGTGTTTATAAAAGCACTACAGGCTATAATGTAAAATAACATGTGAAGTTTCATGGGTTGAATATCCTAGACTGAAGTATATGTGTTCCAAATTCTATGATCTTGCATTATACATGTGATACTGTGTATCATGGAGGAGCTACTTCAAATATTACTTTTGTTTTTCTGAATTTTTAATCATTACTGGATGTTTAGCTTTGTAAAATGTCTTCTCTTCATTTATTACAAGTTTTTGTGAACTGTACTTTTATCCTGTTGGTCTGAGGTACTACATTTTATCAGTGAAATAAATTCCAGATACATGGTCAGAGGGTATAGTCTACTATTTATGAATTGATTCAGTTTTTACAATAAAATCCAATTCCTTGGTAATGGTAGCAAATGGTTCTCTGTTATTTATTGCATATAAATACCTTTCAAATGTTTAAAAACAATTAAGATGTCCACTCAAAATTATAATCACTAAAACATTTCATGTTAAGGCCATTGGTTTTAAGATTTCAAGCACATCACTGTCTCTGGGGCCTTCACTTTTCTCTCTATATAGATGTGGCTGTTAACATTCCACTTACATTGTGCTGAATAAGTGTCAAAGTCAATAATTTATTTATGGAGCACAGGGGATATCTCTGCTGTCTAAGTGCCTGCCTGACCAGCACAAGGTCCTGAGTTCGAACCCTGTCACCACATGCTGTGCTGGCCCCAGAACCCCATGTGGGGTATAAGACTGTAATCCCAGTGCTAGGGAGGCTGAGACAGGAGCATCACTATGAGTCCAAGCTGCATAGTGAGACTCCATATCGATCAAATAATAATTTACTTATGGATTTACATATGAAAAGCACATCAAAACTTGCAACTATTTTTTTTTAATTTAATATATTTGGTACACGGTCTTACTACACAGCTCAGAGTCAAAGTGATCCTCCTGTTTTCAGCATTCCCAGTGCTGGGCTTACAGGCACGCACCACCCTGCCCAGTTTCAAATTTTTTAGATATTTTTAACTGACAATTTCATCACAAACCTTTCTACTGTCCTAAAGGTTAGCCACATAGATCCAGAGTTCTGTGCAATCTCATTGTATAATTGTGTCATATCCAATCATTCTTTTAGTTAGTGATTAATCGATTTATTTTTGATCACTTAAAACACTGGAAGAACACTGCAATCTGAAAATTTGATAAGTGAACCGAAGGCTGGAAGAAATATATAGCAGATGACCAATAACAACTCAGGTCACAAAGTGGGCACATAATTACAGGCTTTTAAAGCCTGCCTTCTGGGACCTCTTTTCTCCCACTTAGCAGAAAAGCTAAAGTGACAACCTCGCCTGCAGCCCGGCAGCCTGTGTGGCAGAAGTGTCTTGACCTGGGACTGACGAGCTCTGGTTAGCTGCTATGAAATGGAGCCACTCTCAGGAGGCTCCAGGCCCCGTGGAGTCACGGCTCCAGGCTGAGCTTTAGTCTGAAGTGTGATGTCACCAGCAATGACAGTTACTTTAGATCAAGAAGTGTTACCAGGCAAGTCCTCAAGCACACACGTGAGTGGAAGTGGCGCTAAGCGCCACAGAAGCCTGAACACCTCACAGTAACCCTGTCATATTTTATCAGAGCTGTGTCCTGGTAAAGAATGTATTTAGCGTTGAACAAAATTTCAAGTACAAAAACCGGATGGAAAGCTATGGCCGTGCTCGACAGGTGCGCTGTGACATCTGGTCCAAGCAGGTACGATGGTTTTCCTACATGGCCACTGTCAGTGGAACGGTGGGGTTATTCCATGGGAAACGGAAAATCAGAGGGAAAAGCGACTTGGCTGTTCTCTCTGGGCTGAAAGCCAAAATGATCATAAACATAGTGATGACAGATAAGAGATGAGGGGCTAGAGCGCTTGGAGCTATTTATTTCTAGAAAACAGACTTGTGTACCTGAGGATTCTTTTGGAGCGACCCTAATCTGTCCTCACAGATGTGGCACAATCTGTCTGTAACTCTATTACTTTTAGAGTCCTGATATGCCGAGAACGCTTAGAGAATCATATTAGTCCTAAAAACACAAACCCCAGCATTAAACAATTGTGTAACCTCCCACTGATAAACCTAAGAAACACAATTATATACAGACATACACACATACAGGTTTTGTGATACTGGGGCTTGAACCCAGGGCCTTTGTCCTAAACTTTAGCATCCTCCTACTCATTTTATATCTGAAGAGTTCCTCACTAAGCCACTGAATTGTCCAGCCTGAGATCAAACTTGAAATCCACCTCAGTAATCTATCAACCGCTTCCAATAGCATGTTATTATTTGTCTTAGTTACTGATTACTTGCTGAGACGAAATGCCTGACACCCACAAGTTAAATAGGCTGCCAGTTTGAAATTATTTGTCTACAGAGTTCTCTGCAAGCCAAGGTGCCACGGGAGACCAACACAGCAGAGGAGAAGCAGTCCGTGGCCAGCCAGGCAGGAAGTCATTTGGTGGGAGGGAAGCTGGGCTGCACATCTGACCTGGATATCCCCCTGAGAGACCCCCTCATCTCACCAGGCTTCACCTCCCAAAATGCCATTCAGCTAAGAACTCATGCATGGACTAATCCGGCATCACACACTCACGATCTGTCACCTCGTGAAAGCTCCCCTGCAGCCCTATGAGGCTCTGGAGGTACATTTAGATAAAAGATAAAACATTAGTTTTTTAAAACTTTATTTATGTATTTATTTGTATTTTAGGGAACGGTCTACAAGGTGTTCAGGGTCTCACCATTAGGTCAGACTCCTAGTGATCCTCCTGTTTACAGCCTCCCAAGAGCTGGGATCACAGGTGCTAAACTTTATTTTTGTAATATTTTAATTTCTGGTTTTTTGTTAACAGAGATTTAAGTATATTGCAAGCCTTGGGTTCATAAGACTTCCCAACTTGTGCATTATTTTAACCAAGTACTGGTTTTCTTTGATAGAATTTAATTCTTTCTTGTTTGCATTTGTATAGAACATAATGATAGTCACTTGCAGAGCTGCACTGCTGCATAGGCTAGAAAGTTATGTGAATCCATATTAGAGAGTGAGCTATAAGAATATCCATATTACATGATGGATAAATTGCTTGTTATAAAAAGTAGCCCTGGCTGGGGAGATATCTCAGTAGAATGAGCACTTGCCTGACAAGCGCAAGGTCCTGAGTTCAATCCCCCATACCAGAAAACAAAAAACAAAAACAAAAACAAAAAAGAAAGAAACACACACACAAAAAAAGAAACCAGTCTTAAAACATAGACCTATTGTGAAATATTGATATCTGATGTATAGAGATAGATTTCTTTAATGAATATTATGAGAAAATGAGTAATATATCATATGCAGCTCATGTTGTTGCAATTGAGTGGACCAAAAATAGTCAAGACTCCAGTGTAGGGCAAGGAAAGAATTGTGGAGAGCGCATCTCGTAGTATGCAGTAAGTAGCTGCAGCTATTGCTATTTATTAGGACAGGATCTACAAGGTCTCACTACAGGATTGAACTCATAGTGCTCCTCCTATTTACAACCTCCTAAGTGCTGGAATTCAGGTGTTCACCACCACGCCCAGTCTCAATTGCCCTCTCAGCTCACCTCCATGGCTGGGCCAGCTCAGCCAGCGTGGGGATAGAACTCCAGGTCCCTGCATCTGCCTAAGCAGGCGCTTTAATCTGCTAAACTATTTGGCTGGCCCTACATTCTTTATCTATACATCAAATTTGGAAGTTGTGTAGCAGATGGCTCGATTCCCAGATTTGTCAGTAGGAAAACACATGCTCAGGAAGTTGAGAAGACACTATTAAGTGGTACATAAATGTAATTTATTTAGACTAATTTTTTACTTGTGCTTATGTGTATCGGTGTGCATGCAAACCTCAAGCTAGGCATTAGGGATATAATATATATATATATATATATATATCGCATAATTTTGGCTAGCACATGGATGGACAGGATAGTTTTATGTGTTTAGGATTTAGGAAGATGTTCAACTGTTCTGCATCGGTTAGCAATGTTTGGTCACTAAACTTCCCAAAGACCCATTTTGTCTTGTTTTATGGCATAACAGCTGAATCCTGAATCCTCCCAAATGTTCTGCTTTTAAATTGGCATTAGGTTGGAGAATCCCTGAAAGTGGAAGTGATGTTTCTACGCGTGGTCTAGCCAGTGGTGTGTGTGAAGACCCAAGATGTACAGCCCCGACATGTTTCACCTGCAGCATAAAACCAGTACGAACCCACCGAGGTTTGTATGGGCCTTGCAAGGTGGTTTGCTTGCCATCCCCAGCCTGGGAATCTTAGAGAGTTCATTGTTATCCAAAGGGCTTCAGACACCATCTCCCCTTTAAGGCCAACACATCAGTTTTCTTGTCGTGGAAAACATTTGCTCCAATTTATTTTTTCTTAGGTTCATGACTATGTTCTAAATAACTTTCAAGACCAGAATTTCCTCACTCAAATTGCTTGTATGATGTTTGCCTCCTGATTGTATTTCCAACAGATCTATGTCCCTAAGAAACTGTCTTCTGGTTTTCAAGAGTTCCTTCCATTTCAGATTTTAAAATCAAAAGCCTAAAATCAGATTGACAGGGTTTGAATTCTTGCTTGGTTCCTTAATTTCTCAGCATGACAATAGGAAGTTTGCTGCTGCCCTGATTCTGTGATTTCTCAGCTGCAAAATGGCTATATTAGAAATTATATTTGCCTCACAGAGTTTTAAGTGTTGAATAAGCCATTTCATGCAAGGACATGACAGACTTCCATGCAAATAGAACACATGATTAATGATAGCTACCACATTTTTATTTCTTTAAGTCATAGAAGAACTAAATATAAATTTTATCACAACCTTGATAAAAGTTCTAAGAAGTAAAAGCTAAAAATCTAACTTAAGTATTCATCTTTCTTGGGACTCCCTCCTAAACATTTTCTCCTTTTCATTTCTTTGTATTACTCATGACTTTGTCACTGAAATTGTACCACAAATTATTTCTCTAAAAATCAATCTCGAATCTGAAATGAGAGTCAAAGGCTACTTCTCACGTAGGCCTTACACATGGGCCACTTCTTTTAAAATATTTAACCACTGAGGGCAGGAGGTAAAAAATGAATCCTTTTTTTCTATATCATTTCCTTCAATTTTTAAGGCACAAAACTAGCTTGAAATGTAAAAGCGACCTGTCACCTCTCATCGAAAGAGCTATTTTATTTCCTCCGACACAGAAGAGAAAGAGGAAAATACAGAGCTAATGGGTCAGGCGTGCGTGGAAGCTAGGCGGAAATGTGATTTGTGCTCAACAGTTAAGAACCTGTAGGCTCTGCTATTGCCAGCTGTGGGAAAGAGATGGTATTTGCTTTCTATATCCCAATTCACCACTCTTCCTTTTTCTTAATTAGATTGTTAATGAGCTAATGTTCTTCAATGGGCTGTGAAATTAAAACAATGTGTTGTCTGCTGTGATTGCTTAACGTTTTCACTGGACCTAAAATGTGTTTCACCCTCACTGTGATTTTTGCTTTCTTTTAACATTTATAATAGAATCAAAAAGGCAGCAGCAAAGAGGTGCAGGTGTGTGGTGAGTGAACAAATGAGCACGCCCAGCATGTGGAACAATTACATCATCAGAAGCAAAATAGGAGAGACAGATGCAGATGTCACAGGAATGAGGTTTCGAAGGTTTCATAGGCGAAGGGAAAGGCTCCGTGGAATAGTGAAAGGCACTAGCTCAGCAGGCTGGGAACCCTGTGCAGGCTCCTGGGGCCACGAAGAGTCGCTGGACTGTGCACACTTGGGAAGAAGCTCTAGCTGCCTCGAGGTGGTAACGACGGCACTCGTAGGAGCGTTTATGCTCCTCAAACTAACCTGGTACCTTCCTGCATTTGTGTCATCCCTCTCCAGCTAGCATGTTCCATGTTTCACTTAGATCATGCATGATTTCATAAAGAACACTCAGTATAAATAAACATAAAGTCAATATTTCTATTATGTGGATAAAAATAGCACTTTCTCTTAAAAATCTAATAAAATTTATTATAAATTGAAGAGGTTTATGGGAGCATTTCCTGGCATTCCTCATAAAGATGGAGCCTGTATGAAAAGTAGGGCCTGGAATACACTGTGGAGAAGAAACAGAAATTAAAGCAGTTTGTCTGGAGGACAATTTATTTCTGGTTCAGACAGTGTAAATCATTGATAGAATGTAGTGAATTTCAATTTGAAGAATGCAAAGTATTTCAATAGACAGAGATGATGACAGCATATTCTAGTCATAATTGAATCCAGAAAGAAAGATAGGACTAAGGGAAATCATGTTAGATTTGAGGAATTACTAACTGAGCTATTTTGATTCTTGGATCTTATAAATGAAGGAAGGCTAAAAGACAGAGTAAGTGAAGAAAGAACATAATTTAATGTGAAGTAGGTTCTTTTGGATTTATCGTATCAAATATTTGAAGATCACTAATTTTTGGATTTTAGGAAATTGCCTGGATTCTGTGCTTATTCTTAAAGGGCAAAAGTTTGTATTTTAAAGGGAAAAATGTTAAGAGTAAAACAAATGGTAAAAAGAAATGTTCTTATTCTTTTCAGTTACTGAGACGGAGAATAGCATTATCAGATTTTAATAGATGTCTGAAAGGAGGGAGAAATGCAGCTGTTAAATACATATAAAAATTGTAATAGTTAAGATTTCACAATTCACACTTATATATAATGAAATATATGGTAACTCAAAGACATGTACAACATTTCCAAGTAGTAGCTAAGACATTAAGGAATCAAGGAGTCTGTCATAAAAATAATAGCATGTGGGATATATAGAAAAATTTCAATTAAAATTTAAAAGACATGTTTAAAAGAAGTTTTGTGGACTGAGGAGATAGCTCAGCAGTCTAAACAGCAGCTTGGGAAGCTCAAGGTCCAAAGTTCAATCCCCAGTACCAAATGCCATGCTGGCCGCTGAAACTGGGTATGGCAGTGCACGCATGTAATCACAGCATTGGAGAGACCAAGACAGGAGGATCAGTATGAGCCTAAGTTGCATAGTGAAACCCTGCACCAAATAAATAAATAAATTATTTATTTATTTAAAAATTTTTAAAAATGAAAGTTTTGTAACAGTACACTCACTGTATGATGAAACTTTCAACCCTATGAAATGACATCATATAGATGCTAAAAAGCAATAAGTCTATCTCATGAGAAAAAACTAGCTCCCATGGGCCAGTGCCATGTCATGAACTGAATGCTTAAGATGAGAACAATGATATGTGAACCATTTTCCCTGAGATCATAGTTTAATCATGGATTACACAATTTTACCTTTCTGTAGTTTATAAAAGTCTAAAATGAATCATATTTGGAGCAAGCATAAGAATCATGTAAAGCACAGTATTAGAGAACACCCCAGTTGGACGCCAGGTCAGGGAAGTCTGATTATAGGTGGAGCGTGGCCTATGGCAGAGCTCTTGAAGCCAAGAAGGAGCCAGGGGGTAGAGTAAACTGTAAGGGGCATCCAGGCTGAAGCGAATAGGGACTGATGTCCACAAGAGGAAAATGACAGTGCCCATAACTACTATTTTTTAGCACAGCATTTTTAAGGAGCAGACCGTCTGGTGAATGAGAAAGTGGATTTAAGAATGAGACAGGCTGGAATTGGGATCCCAGTTCTTTACTTTTAAAACCATAAATTATATTTGAGTTTATGTTTTTCACTAGCACTATAAATTTTAGGTAGTTTGTACTGGTTTTTAATTTGCTTATTATTTTTCATTAAAAAGAGGTTAAAGTAATACTTTAAAAATGTATACTCAGATTCAATTCAATCCCAATTACAATAGCATTAGTATACTTCACAGATGTGGAGAGCATATTCCTAGAAGTCATCTGGAACCAGCAGAGACCTAGAATAGCAAAAACTATCCTGGGTAACAAAGGAAAGGCAAGAGGCATTACAATTCCAGACTTGAAATTATACTGCAAAGCTACTGTGATAATATCTGCATGGTACTGGCAAAAACACAGGCCTGAGGATCAGTGAAACACATTAGATGTAGACACAACTAAAAACACACTCAGCTTCCTTATCTCTTTTATAAAGGGGCCAAACTTGTTCACTGGAAGAAAGATAGCCTTTTTAGTAAATTGTACTGGAAAAACTGGCTTTCTACATGCCAAAGGCTTAAAATAGACCATGCCTATTACCATGAACAACACTATAGTCAAAATAAATCAAAGATTTAAATATTAAAACTGAAACACTAAATCTTCTGGAAGAGAAAGTAGGTAGAAAC
>NDGN011541837.1:5358-15848 GCA_002564285.1 Tympanoctomys barrerae | reverse complement strand
AAAAAAAAAAAAAAAAAAAAAAAGAACTACGGGAACTCCTAGCTACCCGTGAAATTGCAATTTTTACATAACTCCAAAAAAAAAAAAAAGATTTCCTGAATAATCTCAAACACCTAGACACTTCTGAACATCTGCACTATTAAGTATTCAAGCAAATGAATAGTCATGAATCTCTGGTAAGTCATTACAATGTTTACATGCTGACACAATTGCCCATATAAAATCCTTAAATGCTGAAGAGTGCCCATTTTGTTTCTTTTCTCCTCAGAGGCTGTCTGGAGGAGCTATGTATTATCTACCAGAGCCCTTGCTTTAGCCTCAGCTGAGAATCTGAAGTTTTGGGGCCCTAGTGATTTGTATTTACTAGATGGCAGTTTTAGACAGAGACTGAGAATTTATTGCAGATTTTGGTGACATATTTTAACACATACTTTTCATTTATGAACTAGTGAAGTAGCCAGTAAAAATTGGAGATAAAAGAAAAATGGTATCTTCTCCATGTTATTGTAATCTTCTTTTCCTGTGTTTGACTGGAGTACTCCTGGATTTAACAGGGTAGATTTTACTTTATTTAAAACCTTCTTTCACATAGGGCTAACACCCACCACAAAAATTAAACAGGATTTATGGCAGAAGCTATCATATTTTGAATTTTTAAAATATAATGATTAGTCTCATCATTTAAAAAGATCAATTTCCTTGTCTGTATTCAATGTGACATTAGGAAATTCCACTGCGTCTCTGTTGATTTATTATTTTCTCTGGTGTCCTGTGGGGGAGGAGCAGGGAACTCTCTTAGAGTGCATATTTGGCAAACCAGATGAGCATGTGAGCTGGTAACCTTGCATCTGGGGACCTTCCTCCTGGTTCGACTCTACTCTGAGAAAACCTTTGGGAGTACATCTGTGTAGCGCATAGTTTGATATAAGCTGATGCAGTGATTGGTTGCTCAAAAAGAAAATCCTAAATCCTAGAAAACTGAGGCCAATTTTCAATTGTAAGTTTTTGTTTCTCACTGTGTTTTGGGTGTCTCACCTCTCCTCAGGAGCAGAAGACCCGACATGGGCTTTGAGCTTCTTTTAAGCCCATAGGAAGAGAGGCTTTCTTAATGGCTTCATGTACCAAAGAGTAACACATCAGTTTCCTGAAGCCAGAGGCCCACACTACATTCTCCCTCCTTAAAGGAGTCAGTAAAGGGCTCCTGGATCTCTAGTTTATGGTGCTACATGCAGGGGTAAGAAAATAAAGGACAACACTTTGATCATGCGAGGAAAGAAAGATTTGTGTAGTTCTATGGTCCTCCTAAAATTGCTCATGTTTCACCTCTGGGAAAGAACTCTTCCTTGTCATAGATTGACAGTTTTATGATTCAATGGACAGCATTTGATTTTTCAGTCAAGAATTAAGGAGCCCAGTAGCTTTTATTTACTGGAGCTCACGTGCTCTGAGGCCTTGCTGCCACAAGGTGGGTTTTGTCCTCTTATTCCTAACGAATCCCTCGCGTCTTCCTGTGTCTGCAGTGCATTACTGCTCATCATTGCCTGTCGTCTTATAGCCTCTTCTCCATCTCAGCTAATGTAGTCTTTAAACAAAAATAAGGCAACAAGTTGCCAGAAGAAAAGATAATATCTCAAGTCTTATTTGCATGGAAGAAATTTAATGCCTTAGCTGTTTTAGGTCATAGAAAAATTGCAGCTATTTTGAAAATGTCCTATATTGACAATTTTTGAGAATGAATAAGATATTTATGCCCTTCTGAAATAAAATGAAAGCAGACACCCTGCTTCTTTCTCTGTTCAGTGCAGAGCAGGTGTGGTTCCCATGCCCAGCCATCAGGGAGGAGGCCTTGTCCTACTTCAGGCAGAATGTACACAGGCTTCTCTCTTATCTAAGCTTCACAATGAACCATCCCTCTATTTCTGTCTTTTTATCTAAGTTGGGAGATAAGAAGGGCCTAAAACAAACAAAAAGAGCTGCCAAAGAAATAAAAGCAGCTTTCATCTCTCTCCTAAATTCCTACTTGCCAAAGTCGGTCCTCTAAGTTGAAGGCGGTGAGTCAGGATTCCCTGTCACCTGCATCAGTAGTGCACCTGTTGTCCACCTTTGCTGGAAAGGCCACCACCGAGCGTGATGACTTTTGCCACCCACACTGCTCCAGGACTTTGCTGCTGTCCACCTTTCTCAGTGGTAACCAGAAAGCTAATTCCAACTGGCATTTTCTCTGGTCCGGGTTCTAGACATCACTAGGCTGGACTGCCTCAGATAAAGGAACTTCTTATCTGATGTAAATCCCCACAATTAATCTGGATAGGTGGTTTTGAGCTGCAGTATCCTAGAAGCAGCCCTGGAATTTAACATGGGTCAGGTATGCATTTTTTGCTTGTTTCTTTGAGACATATTACACATTGAGAAGATAGTTAATAGGTATTTTCTTTGTGATCGCTACTGCGTGAAAAGATTTAATTAATGATCATATTTGATTCTCACATGAAGAGTTAGAGACTTCCAGCTCCATTTATCAGAAAGATAAACTGAGGTAGATGGAGGTTAAACAATTTATCAACGCACAGCTGGTAAGATGGAAAAGCAACTTGAATCAAAGGCTGTTCTTCTGCAAGTTATGATCTTTTGTACTTTGCTGTAGACCTTTAGTAGAAGAGCACTGTGCTTGCTCTGAATCCACTTAACACAGCAAGATGATTCAGCCAGGGCTAAGTTGCCTTTTTTTTTTTTTTTTTTTTTTGCCTCCATGCTTAAGGATAACTTTGTTAATACAGAAAAACTTTGCTAAAATGTTATATATCAAGTTATACATATTTCTCCTAATCTCTTCAAACATTTGACAGTTTTAGTCATGTAAATACCTTTTTGGAAGAGTATTATTCATTTCTTAAATACAAATCAAATATATTGATTATATTTGTTACTGGTTAACAGAACACTGAGCCTATTGGAAATATTTCATGCATCCTGCTTCCTTCCTGTTTGAATGTGAATATAAAGTATTAGAGTTTTCTCTGAAGATTTGTTAAAATATAAAGTTTCTAGTTGTCACAAGATCATTAACCATCATAATTGAAATATTTTGAACAAAACACGTATGCTCCATAATAGCTTTATTACTACACGTTTTACTTAAACATCCTCCAACCTTATGGTGAATTTAAAGTACTTTTTTCTATTTCCGTGGAATTTAATTGCTTTTGAATCTTCCCGCTAAGATCAACCTTCTCTCTACAGGTTTTACCATTTGACCACAGAGTTTATGAGAGAAATAAGATGAAGAATAAAGATAATAAGCAAGAAAATGAAGAAGGAGCAAAGAAAAGGGAAGCAAAGGAATTCAAAACAAAACATGAAGAGAGGCAGTGGGGCAAAAGAAGTAAAGGCACAGCTCCCAGCATACAGAGGATGGATTAAGGGAAGCTTCATTTTTTTTTTAACCTCTTCTGTTATGATGTATAGAGGTGGACATCTGGGCAGTAAGGTGTGGGTATCACATTCAGGGGCATTCAACCCCTGAATGCATTCCCAGCCTATGTTATTTTATTTTATTTTTTACTTTGCGAGACAGGGTCTCATCAAATTGTCCCAGTCGGCCTCAAATTTGTGATCCTCCAGCTCAGATTCCTGCCCCTCTGGGACAGCAGGTGTGCTCCAGCTCACCAGGCCATTTTGCCCACTGTTCATGGCTTACAGAGATACAGTCCTGGCTGTCTGACAATGTGTAAGTGAAGAAATTCCAGCTGGATCTCGTGTCTTTAATGCACTTTGATCTATTTGGGGAGTTGGATGTAACAATTCACTGATTCATCCCTTCATTTGTAGTTCTTCATTAATTTAAGAAAATAAGTACAGAAAACTAAAGACAATGTGCTGGCTGCTATAGGATATCAAATGTATCACACAGACTCTTGCGCAAATACCTGGAATGAACTATTTTTCTTAGTGTTCGATAGCTCCCTCACTTCTCACAAATAAAAAACAGAAGCCAGAAATGGTCCATGTTCTATCACGGACCATTCATCCTTCAACCAGTTCTCTTCTTCTACAAATCTTTGTAATTTTGTTACTGGAAATAAAAGGAATCATCCATGTCATCCTTTGAGCTAGTAACAGCAAAGCCGTTTCCTGCACTTGGGTGTCCTTAGGCTACTTCTCTGATTGGTGCCACGTGCCTTCACTTCTGCTTCTGAGGGACCTCTCCTCTCCATTCCTCACCTGAACCAAACTGAGGAAGGCTGCTGTTCAAGATCTTTCCCACCCCCTTTTCTCCTTATTATGTACACTTTTATTTTATTTGAATGATGTCTCTAACATATAAGTATCATTGTAATTACTTCTTTACCTTAAAGCCTGTTTTTTTTTTTTTTTCCTCATGGGCAAACTGGTACTAAAATCCCTTAAAATTATAGACAAATACCTTCACCCATTTTATTTTTTTTTTTTAAAAATCTGCTTTCTTAATCCTATTTTCCTCTTCCAGGAATGCATGGCTTATAGCATGTTGTATTTGTTTTTTGGAAATATCTGTTAGAAGCCATAGTTAAGGCATTTTATGGGCCATAAAATCCATTTGGTGTATTTTAGTAAGATAAGATTGGAATGTGATGTAGGAGGATGAAGCAGTAACAATTTAAAGAATGAGCTGGAAAATGGGGTTAATACATGAAGAAACTTTGTATAGTCAGTGGTTACTAAAAGATGCAGAGCCCAGACTGGAGTTGGAGAGGAAGAAAAAGAGGTGGGATAAGATGTGTGTGAAGAAAATCGCATCTGCGTTTACCTGTATTGTTGTGTGTTGTCTTATGCGGCTAGTGTCTTGGTACAGAGTACACGATGAAGAACTCAAGGGTTAGAAAGAACAAGAAAGGGCCAGGGAGATAGCTCAGTAGAATAAACGCTTGTCTGGCAAGCACAAAGTCCTGAGTTCAATCCTGGTACCATAAAAAAAAAAAGCAATGAGCTTTGAACTCAACAGCAAGAAGACTTTCAGCTCTTTCTGAAAAGCTGATATGAGGGACTTAGTAAAAATGTGAAAAGCAGAAAACTGCCATGTAAATAAATAACAGTGTTCAGTATTTAATTTAGGCATTGCACAAAAGAATGCTTTGAAACTATTGCAGCGTCTTTTGGTCAGCAGATATTTAAACCAGCTTTTTAATTTAGTTTTACACTATTGATTTGCTGCAAATATTTTATACAATTTTAAGAAATGAGTAAAATCTAAAGCAAAGAATTTTCCTTCTTTCTATGTTAAAGCCATATTTTATTCTGAACTCTCTATGGAGCTCTGTGGAAGTAAATAAACACAAGACAATCCCTACCCTCATAGGAAATTACAAATTCATTGAGGGTTTATAACAAACAACAAAAATCCAGAATTTAGCTTGTTAAGTAGAAAATTTAGGCCCCATTTTCTTCTTAAAGGTGCATAACCGAAGCATGAAAAAGGGGATATTTAATTTGCTTTGCCCAATTTATTGCTTACCTGCTAGGAATGGAGGTCCTGAGTGCTACAGAAAGAAAGTATTCATGGGAAAGGCTCAAAATGCACAGTATGCCTGCCAAGAAGCCAAACAACCCCACACAGCCAATAAAATTGAAAGACTCTTACTTCATACTGCAAATGACTCCAGACTGAAACTGTGTCCGAGACGGAGCATTTCATAGCTGTAGAACTGCTCAGAGAAACTTGCCTGCCCGTCTCCAAGTTCTATAACACAAACTGTTATGTACAGAACCTTGCAAATGTCTTAAATAATGAAGGAAATAAACAAGAATGTTGAGTCAAACTTTTATGCAAGACAATGTTATACTTTAGCACTTTTAAAAGTTCTTTTTCATAGCTGTGGCCACGCTTCAAGTGACCCCAACAGAAAGATTAAATTGTGAATTATTATAAAGTGTTTGCCTGCTATTAACCTTCAGTATAGGCCATTCTGTAATTTTGTAGTAAAAGAAAGTTTCTGCAAAAATCCATCCTTTATATTTTTGTTTGTTTTCTCCTGCACCATACTCAAAAAAAGTCACTCACTGGCTTCGAGATATATTACTCATATCCAAAGTGCAATTTATTTTTGACATTATCTTTCATCTTTTTTTTCTATGTACAAATGATTATTAAATGTTTATTGCTTCTTATTGTTTAAAAGAGTATCCTATCCTAGGTAAATTTAATGAGAAAGTGCTTGCAGTAAGCATTTATTAGGAAATTAATTTCCATTAATAGAAATAGAATTTGAGAGAAGAGACATATTCATAGTGAATTTGCCAGTAAAGTAAAAGGGCCATAATAAAATGTACCTGGACTATCTAGTTGACATAGTGACTGAACCATAACATTAGGGAACAGGAGGAAGATTACTTTAGAGTGACCCAGCCTGACAGACGCCAGCTCAACCAGACGACAAAGGTATTATCTTCACCAACAATCTATGCAATCTTTCCCCAAAATTATGAACTTTGTTACTTATTTGAAAAAAAAAATCACAGAAACCACAATTGAGTGAGACTGTACAAAATAATGCCCCTTACTCTTCAAAACTGTTGAAGTCGTGGAAAACAAGATAAGCCAGACGTCATCAAGATTGAAGGAGACTGGAAGAGCAGATGTCTACAATGTGATATTCTGGATTCAGTCCTGGAACAGGAAAAGGGCAGTAGTGGAAAAGCTTGTGAAATCCGAACAAACTCTGTCATTTAGCTAATAATGTACCAATGTTATTCTTAGTTTTGACAATAGGGTTATGTAAGATGCTAATTTTAGGGCAAGCTAGGTGAAGCGTATATGGAAACCCCTTAAACTATCTTTGCAAACTTTGCAAATGCAAAATTATTTCCAAATTAAAGAAAAACAGTTAAAACTCACACTACATTTAGGATATAGTCATTATTCTACAAAGCCACAGAAGCCTATCACCTCAACTGAACCCTTTGTTTTTTAACTGACAGAGCATAACATTTTGCTAATTTCTTAGTACTTGGATCTGTGTTTAATGTTTGAATATCTATGGGATTTTAGTAGCTTTAGAATTAAAGATGTATAAATAAGATTCTTCTATTTACCTTTATATTTCCAGAAAAATAGTGATGTGTTAATCATTAAAATAATATGAATTTTTCTTATTTATGGAGTGCTGGCAAGGCATAACAAACATTTTAGGACTGGGGAGATAGCCCAGGGATGTAAGCATCTGCCTGACAAGCACAAGGACCCAGGTTCGATCCCTGGTACCACATGCCGTGCTAGCCCTGGGTTCCTGCGCCCACCTTAGAGGCCACCAAAACAAAGTATAGTGGTACATGCCTGTAATCCCAGCACTGCGGAGGCTAAAACAGGAGGATCACTATGAGTCTGAGCTGTAGTGAGACTCTGTACCAAAAAGAAAAAAGAAAAAAAAAAGAAGAAAGAAACATCTTAAAGCATTGAAGTTATATATAAAAGCTGAACCCCTAAAATATATTATCATACCTTTAATCAAAGTATAATCCTTTGGATCATAAGCTACAATCCTGATACAGCTTGAAGTGTGTCGGATGCCTCCCACAATTCCACAGGGCAGGAGACAGACTGAGCGAGGAAGAGATCTTCCTTTTCAGTAGAGTGTTTAGAGGCAGCAAAGGCACAGGAGAGTTTTCTATACCAAAACCTGTGAAATGGCCAGAAACTGCACTGCATCCCTGATCGAAATCTGATGTCCTTTTTAGTATAGCATGTTTTCTACTTCTGCAATAAAACAAAATTTCTGCAAACATCCATTACTTGGGCTTTTGTTTGTTTCCATGTTGACTGTCTTCAAAACTTTTTCAGTTTAATTGCTGGTATCAATAGAATTATGCATTACATATAATGAAGTTACTCGCTTTAATTAGTTAACTGTTTGCTATTTATTTATTTTAAAGAATATAAAATAGAGATCTAAAGAAAACAATAGTGTTAGAAATGATACAAGATTTCACTGAACAGGAATTCAACCATGTTTGCTGTATTAAGTGATGCTACCTACAGATTAGTTGTTGATGTTGGCAGATATAAACATGTAAGATTAAAAAAAAAAAAACAGGGTTGGCAAGATAGCTCAGCAGTCTAAGCACCTGCCTGGCAAGTGCAGGGACCCAGGTTTGATCCCTGGTACTGCATGCCACAATGGCCCTGACCCTGGGTGTGCTGAACCTGAGGCTGAGTCCAGGCATGGTGGAGCACACCTGTAATCCCAGCGCTGGGGAGGCTGAAAGCAAGAGGATTGCTATGAGTCTGGGCTGCATAGTAAGATCCTGTACCAAATACACAAAAATAAAAAAAAGAAATAAACAAAAAACAATACTGAAGAAGTTGTAAGAAATTGAAGAGGAAAAAAAAATCAGAGTTAAAAAAAATTAAGCCCTAATGGTTCCTTTCAAAAGACCAGCGAAAATGACCATACAGTTATCCAAACTATTCTACATCTATACCCAAATGCATCTTTTCCCCTTCTTACATCTGTCTTGTCCTCATCTTATTTATTCATTTATTTAGAGGGTCTTGCTGTGCAGTTCAGGCTGGCCTGGATTCTCCCTGGAGCCCAGGCTGGCTTCAAACTTGCAGCAATCCTACTGCCTCGCTCATGGCCTTAAAACTGACGTAATCAATAGACTGAGGTGACGCCTGAAGCTACCTCTAACACTTCTTTGGGTGTGCAGTATCCAGCAAATTGGCGTGGACTCAGTATAGAGATCCCTGCTCTTGTGTTGACTAGAACACAAGAGAAGCAAGAGATGCTACTTATCAGACTGGGCATCACAAATTGTAGCTCCCAGTGGAAGGCAGCTTAGGTCCTCTCCTGTGTCACTGACAGCTTGGGGGAGGCCAGCTGCCAGCCGCTGGCTGTCCTGAGCAGAGACCCACCTGCCAGGGGGCACAGGCAGCTGCAAGCATGTGAGTGAACCTGAAGTCCATCTTCTCCAGTCCCCCTTTCCAGCCAGCGCTGTGTAACTGCACCCTATGGGTACCCCTAAGCAGAGCCATCTAGACTGCTATTGGCTGGATTGTCATCTGCTGAAAAGAGGAGGTAATAGAGGCCTAGTGGTTTTGGTTGCTAAATTTTAAATAATTTCCTATGCAGTAACACATAACATAGTTGATGAAAGGTGACAGATTACAATCAAATATTGACATTTATTTAATCCCTACGATCTTAGTATTGTCATCTGTTTTAGTCTCTTGCATGAAGTCTGACACTGGGTCAGTACATTTGGTCCAGGGTTTCGCTACACAGCTTGAACACGTAGTGATATTTCTGTTTCAGCCTTCCCATTTCTGGGATTAGAGGTGTGCACCACCATGCCCAGCTTTGGGGGCTGGCATAGTATACCTGGAACATGATGTGGTGTTGGGGATTGAACTCAGGGCCTTGAGCTTGCCAGATCACAGAGCTGTCTCCCCAGCCCGAGGATCAATATAGTTTATTCTTTTATTAAATTTGATCTTTTTTAGAACTATGGCTTCTGATTTTCTTCATAATTTGAAAATATGCTTTGCAGGCCCTTATTTTCTCATTTGCCTTTATTGTGCTTAAAGCCATCTTTAACACAGTAGAACTGAAACTGAAAATAGAAATTGAGCTCCAGTTTTACTCTATAATTATTACAATTTTAATGAGAGAAACATAGCTTTATACCAGAACTTTTTATGGAAAAATATAATAAATTGTTTAGCTTATGTTTATTTAAAGCTGTTATGCATAGTAGTGCTCAATGAACATATATTTAAGTGTATTTGGCAGTTCAGTTTCAACTGTAGAAATTTATAGCTCAAAGCAACATTTCTGTGATTTTTTTCCATGTATTTATGAGGCACAGGGTCTTACTACACAGCTCAGACTCATAGTGATCCTCTTGTGCTCAGCCTCCCCAGCGCTGGGATTACAGGCGTGCACCACCACGCTCCAAATGGGTCTCTGGCAAAGCACACCTCAGGGCTGGGGCTGGCGCCGCATGCATGATTGAGGAGGGGACCCAAGCAACATTTTTGTTTCCTTTTTAAATCAGAGATTTTTCAAAAGTCTATGTTAAAAATTTAGAATTCCTCTATGGCGGCATTTTGATGAGTTACATCAAAGACATCAAATACGGCTTCTAGATAGTTTGCGCTCTGGCAGAAGTCGCAGAAGGAGCACAGTTGCTTGCAAACCTGTGCCTTTTGCAGCACCTTTCATCTTACGTCTTCTAGGAGCCTGACTCAGTTCTGCTGGCCCAGACAGTTGGCTTAAGCAGTGAAATGTGCACGTTTTAGTTCCTGTCATCACATTTTGCTATACTACAGTGTCGTCATGTTTGCCTTTCACTTTGAGATATTGGTAACTACTAATTCTAGTATGATCAGCAGAGACAAAAGCAAAGAGAGCTTTAGTACTGGCATTATGCTGATGATGTGAATAAAATTTAGCAAAAGTCCAATGTTAGGGGCTGGGGAGATGGCTCAGTGGAATAAGTGCTTCCCTGGCAAGCGC
>NDGN011541829.1:0-10815 GCA_002564285.1 Tympanoctomys barrerae | reverse complement strand
GTCTGTCTGTCTGTCTGTCTGTCTGTCTGTCTGTCTCTCTCTCTCTCTCTCTCTCTCTTTCTCATGGGGATGGAATCTACGGTATCTTACATGTCAAATGAGTGCTCTACCACTGAGATACACCTTCAATCAAAGTTATTTTTTTGTGTCAGAAATAATAAATTAAACATTACTCAAGGTATGCTCCCTCCCTTTTCTCCCAACTCTCTCCAGTGCTGAGGACTGAACCCAGGACCTTACAAATGCTAAGCATGTCTTACCACTGAGCAGTACCCCAGCTCCACCAGCCATCACAATGCTCCAAGTGATTGTAATAAAAAGTAATCACTGGGGAGGATGCAGAAACCCTAAACTCATAAAATGGAACTCATGCATATTAGAGACCTTTGTGTCAGGCATCAGGGGTCATGAAAAGCCTACAACCTTTTCACTTCCTGAACTTGCTGTTTTGTCTTGAGTGGACAAGACAGTATTCATCATGGAAATTTCTTCCAAAGGCTGTCCAGCGCTATTACTATCATGCCTCTTGGTGTGGTCTGAGATTATTTTAATGGACATGGGCTATCAAATCAGATATCTCTGGATTTTCACCTTCATTTCACAGAAGCCTGTAATAGCTTTGTGGTATAAAAGAACGTAATGGGTGCAGTGTCTTATTCTCTTTCAAATGATGATGACTGTCATTTCTGAAGCACTTCATTGTTTAAAAAGCACTTTATATGCATTATTTTAGCTCATTCATCTAGGCTTTGAGCACCTGCTGCATGCCAAGCACCAAAAGCCCAGAGTGAATGACACACCCCATCCATTTCTTTAAAATTCTCCAATCACTTCACATAACACTCATAATAAAGTCAATTTCATTCTTTCTGAGAAGCTGGCCCTTCCTGTCCTCCATCCCCCTCACCTCATCTCACTGTGTCCACTCCAGGTCCTCTTTTACCAAGGCTTCTAGCTGTTCCTCAAATGTTCTAAGTACCTTCTTGCCTTAGAACCTCCACTTGCCTTTCTTTGCCTAGGCTGCTTTCTCCATGTTCATATAACTCACTGTTCCTTGTCATTCACCTCTTAGTTTAATTGTTACCTCTCATAAAAGGTCAAAACATCCTGTTCTCAATCATCATATATTGGAAGCCAAAGAATTCCACCTCCACCAAATCATTACTTGCATTACCTGCAATCATTCAGTTGATAAATAATAGTTATTAAGAGTGAGGCAGAACCTTAGGCCCTGAGACTACAATGACCAATACCTCATCATTCCCCTGACTTCCTGTAATGTACATCCTCTTGGTACCTGACAGTCTTCAAATGGACAACATCTTGCTAAAAGATGAATGATGTAAGCCTAAAGAGGATACTGTAATGCTTTCAAATCCCTTGCCAGGAGCTCCCATTTGCTTCTTCTCTTTAATTTCTAATCTGCTCATTTATAAACTCAGATTCTGGACAGAAAAAGAGGATTAATTTTCAAAGTGACCCAAAAGCTCTCCAAGAGCACCATTAACCTTACCTATTTAGGAACCTGGCCTGCTTCCCAGCCCCAGTTCCAGGAATGAGTCACCCTATATAAGGTTGGATGCAGAGGCTCCAACGCACTGGTCTCAGTGTTTGCCCATAGAATGTTCCAATGGAGGATCTATTTGACTTGTGCTTTTCACTTCTTTGTGAAGAGTTTGACTAGGGCTAGTTGCCATGGTGACACAAGATGCTGATATCCTTGTCTTGTCCTCTCAGGGAAGGTTTTCTTTGTTCTTCTTTCTTGGTGGAGGAGGGGTAAGATACATATGGTCACCAAGATTGTATCTAGGATCCAAACAGGCAGATACCTCTATTCAATAGGCCAGTAGCTGTGGCTTTAAATCCCACAAATGTGTCATCAGTAATCTATGAAATTCTAGCAGGTTACTTAACCCTATTAGATTCAATTTTCTCATCAGAAAAACTGGTGAGAATAAATAATCTCATTTCAGAAAATCTTTGAAAAGTATGCCAATTTACTCCTTTAACTGCTTATGACAGTATCCAGTATACACCAAGGTACCTGATGTTTGCTGTTATTTATTTCATGACTACTAGTGCCATGGACATCATTACTTCACCATTGTTACCATCACCTGCACAATCATTTCCATCCCCAGTAGATTCAAGTTGCTTCATGGAAGAAAAAGGCATAGCTAATAGCAAAGAGAATGAGGCTCCAATCCTGACAACATTATTTCTGAGCAAGGGCATGAATGTATTGTCTCAGTTTCTTTATCTATAAAATGAAAAGAGTAGAATTTAATTTTCAGGATTATTGTTTATCAAATTTAGTAAAAAAATATTTACTAAATATTTAGCATACAATAAATGTTTGACACAGTTTATCTGACTTCAGATTGTCTGACTTGGAATAGAAATCTAGCCCTAATACTATGATCTACCAGTAATACTGCTAGCCCTTTGATTTTAGGATGGTAGCCACTGCTAAAACTTGAAAGGGACCTTAATAATTAAAGAAAAGATAAAAATAATATTTTCTCTACCAAATATTGGGAAAAAGAGTATTTTGCAACCTATTGGATTGTAAAGTTAAGGTAGCTGAATGTTGTCAAGTTCACTTAGTTTTAGCAAATCCCATGACCTTCTATGTATGGCTCTGTCTTCTTGGGAAAAATGACTGAACCAATTTGTGCTTCAGTTATTATAAAGTATAATCTATCTCATAACATTCATGGGAAGATTAAATGAGTATATCTATAAAGAATGTAATACACTTAAGAGAACTCCAGGGTTGGTGAGATAAATCAAAAGTTTAAATCACCTGCTTAGGCAAGTGCAGAGACCATGGTTCAATCCCCAGCACCACATGCCATGCCACCCCTGCCAGGGTGGGCTGAAATGGCCACAAAAGAAAAAAAAATGAAAAGAAAAGAAAACTCCAGACATACAATTAATAGTAAATAAGTGTTAACTATGGGTAGCATGTCATAATTATTGCTCTGTTTTGCTAGACTCCTCCTCTTTGTTTTATTATATGGCATTTACTCAATATTATTTGAGCTTATTACCAAATACTAAATAAAGATTTCCTGGTAGATGACTAATAATCATGTATTGAGTAAGTAAAGACCTAGAATTTTCTTCTAGTTCTTCCATGCATTAGTTGTGTGGTTGTGGGCAAGCCAATCAACTTTTTGCAACCTCTTTTTTAATCTGCAAAATGGTAATTTTGAAAAATTAGTTTTGTACCTCCCAACACATTTGCCTAATATTGTAGATGACATCCATTTCCTTCATTTTGCAAAGATTTTAGTGCCTACTATACTGTGGCTGGGAGTAGTATATTGCCAGAACACTCTGGAGGTGAAGGTATCTTACCGACTGTGCATATTCTCCTTATATGTAAAGAGTTACTTGTACAAAGATTCAGTGTTGGATGTAGGAATAAAGAGTCTTAATATGAAAGCTTCTCAACTGGTAGTGAAAAATGAAGCATTAATGTGAGTTCTGAGACTTGAGATCAGGCAATAGGTCAATAACAGTCTATAATAAGATTTAAAAATATTGTTATTAAGTATATGACTCACATTCTGTGACATGAAATTAGAAGTAATTCTTTTCTACACAGTCCAAGGAAGTTTGATATTACTAGGCTATGTATATCTGCTGCAGAGGGATGAAGGATGGAATGGTAAAACAATGAGAAACATAGGTAAAAAAAAGACTGGAAAAGATGGTGATTGGGGTAATGGTCACTGGCTAACAAACCCCCCTCTAAATGCTCTATCTAAAACACTTTATAGAAGACACTCCAGTGGTGCCATCAGTTAGCACGTGGTACTTATAAAACATTTGACGGAATAGCTTGGATGAACAGTACAGTTTGTCTTTTTGAATACGAGCCAAGTTAAGGTACTAATCTTGTTAGAGGTTCTGTTTGGTCTTATTGAGTAAGATGAATTGTTTTAAAGGAATTCTTCTTCCTAACTCCCAACTATTCCTGCTACATGACAGTCCCAAGAGTAATTCTCTTATCTTCGTCCAGAGTATCTCAGCTCAGGATATATACAGCAATGAAGAAGGACAGGGAGATAATTCATTCAGGAAAGGGACCATCAAGATGGATGAGGAACCGTTAGCCTGATACAGAACATAGAGAGGATAACTAGAATAACTACAAAGCCCCATTTGAGCATCCACTTTGTGCCAGGCCCCATGTAGACGATATATATATATATACAGTGGGTTAAAAAAAGGAGTGTTTCAGAAAACCATGCTTACTGTTTTATAAATGAATAAAGCAAATCAGATATAGTGTGGAATAAAAAATGAGTTTGCAGTAGTCTCAAATTATTTAAAAATTTAAAAATTTTTAAAAGTTGATGTCAATTTGCTACCTGGGCGTTGATTCTTGGTTGCCAGTGGTAGACACCAATGACTTTCAGAAAAGTGGGAGACTGGGGTGACTCATGGAAAACAACATAGCGATCTGGGTGGACCTCAGGTCTAGTTAGAATCACAGATTTTGGGATGTTTTTGTGACCGTCCCTTTTCTCAAGCCACCTCTTCTCTGAATGGCTGTTTTACTTTCATTCCTTATCCACACAAACTTTTTTCATTTCTCTGTTCCATTAGAAAAGGTGCCAAGATTTACATCCTGATAGCCCTGAATACAAATGAAGATTTTTAATTTCCATATTCCCAAGTCTCATAAAAAGACTTTAATTGGATTACATGTTTATCCAAGGACCATGTGGGCTATGATAATATTTTTCTAATGTGGTAGCTTCTAGGATAAATCTGTGGATGGGCTGAGTATGACACACATCTGTAATTATAGCACTAGGGAGGCTGAGACAGGAGGAGCACCACAAATTTGAAGCCAGCCCAGCTACACAGTGACTTGAACAATATAGCATGACCTTATTTCAACAAAAATAAATCTACAAAAAAGAACAACAAAAACAAAAACAACCAACAAATTATAAGTTGTGGATGAGGACAGGAGAAGTGACAACGATGTTTGGGAAGATACTCAGTAAAGTGGTTAAAGAAACTATATGGTATAATAATAAGAGGTCTGATGTTGTTATTGTAACCTAACTTCACTGGTACACCCGCCAACCCAAGCAACCTAGACTAGAGGCCTAGTCATGTGAGGGGTACTCAGGTTTGGCCATGGTCTAGAGAGGAAGAAGGGAGATCAACAGTCATGCAGAAATAGTGTATATCCTGTACTGGGGCACTTCACAGGTATGTCTCATCAAGCTTTTATCCTTGTTTGGCTGACATGGAAATCGAGGTTCAAAAAGGCAAGGTGATTTCAAAGTCATGGTTGAAGTAAATGGTGAAAAAATTCTAAAATCTGTGCAGTTTTCAAAATTTTTATTAGTCTGAATCAAAGGCTGTTTTGTGAGCAGTTTTCTCTTCTGCCTGATGTTTTTTTCAAGCTTAGAAAAAGTTTGCAGAATAAAGTTAGGGAGCAAATATCTTGCTTCTCCCTAATTTCCATAAAGCATTTGATTCTCCTCTGGTTTCACGGGTGTTTGCCAGAATCTTTGAGTCAGTCAAATGGTCCCTTAAAATGAAAAAAAAAAAATAATGCAACCATTCTAGCCTACATGATTCATGATACCCAGCATACATATTTATATGCTATCGCCAAGCGTGAGATCCACTCGACACTCTCTTGATCACACCCCCATGCATCTGCAAGCCTCCATCGGGCACTTGGAAGAACCAAAGACTGTGCCACTTATTCACTCACACGTGTCTGTGATGGGGACTGAACTCTCGGTGAACCACCACCAGCCCTCAGAGCCAAACTCTGAGTGCCCATCTGTGCTGTACAAATGAAAATTATTCTCGTGGCCCCCTAGTCATTCTTCCAGTTAGTTTCTCTGTGTATACATACATCAAGCCTGTTCTAATTAGATATAAATAAATGATAGATAGATAGGTAGATAGATAGATAGGCTGCAGATGATAGACCATAGGCCTTAGGTTTGGAGGTCTATTCCTACTAACTCTGTAATCTTTGAATGTCACTTTATCTCTTTGATTTTATATTAACTTATTTTTATGTATTTGGTACAGGTTTCACTACAGAGCTCAGTGATCCTCCTGTTTTCAGCCTCCCCAACACTGGGATTACAGGCATATGCCACCATGTCTGGTCTCTGTTGCCACCTCAGTGCACCTGAGGGTGGGGGTGGCATGGCCTGAGGTATGCGGGATTGAACCCTGTCTTTATCTCTTTAAGACTTAACTTTCTTCTCTTTAAAATAGAGCTGTTACTGACCTGCATTGTGAAACATGTCATGGGGAGAGTTGGGCAGGGTTTAAGGATACCCTCAAGGAAGAGTGAATGTCTCAAGAGTAATCACAGAAGGCAGC
The DNA here is from genome assembly GCA_002564285.1 of Tympanoctomys barrerae. Lineage (NCBI taxonomy): Eukaryota > Metazoa > Chordata > Mammalia > Rodentia > Octodontidae > Tympanoctomys > Tympanoctomys barrerae. The sequence goes on along the minus strand of NDGN011541829.1, from coordinate 4,434 downwards.
CAATCACAATCACTAAAACTGCAAGGGAAGGAGAAAAGATGGTTCCTGCTGTCTAGAGAAGGTAGCTATATGGGGAAGCCTGACAACAGAAACTGTTCTGCAGCAGGGGAATGCACCCAGGCCAGCCATGGTAGCTGGACAAGGAAGGAGCCAGTTGAACAAATGCCCTGACCATGTTCTCTTCTCTCCCTCTAACTGCCACTGGTTGAACCCATTCCATCTGTATTGATTTATATCCCAACATTAAAGTGCAATGGACAAGGTGTGGAGGGAGGACTAGAGGGGTCAGTGGAGACACTGCTCAAATTCCAAATGAAGAGCATCAAGCGTATGGAGTGCTGCATCACACTGCTGGATTTGCTGTGTAAGTCTGATAAATATTGGCCCCAATTACCTAATCCATGTAGATGATAGAAATAGAGATCTTCCATATTGTGATGCACTTCCACTTCAAATTTGGTATTCAAATTTATAGAAAACAGGCGAGCAGATAGCTTCCATTCTCAGTGTTGTCTACCCCATCACTTCTGCAATGACCTCTAATTTTCTACCTTCTTTTTCAGGAGAATCACACATTCTTTCATTGATTTCCTTGGCAGTGATTTACTCAGCAGCATCCATGTGCAAGACAGGGTACAGAGTGCTAAAGACGTGGTGGTGCACATGTGCCAGGTCTTACATATTGAAGGCTGGTGATTAGAGACACACAAGCCATCACTTAGCAAACGCAACGTGAGATGTGAGACTGAGGAAAGACAGGAGACTGTGGTGGAAACAGCATAGATAGGGCTCCAGCCTGACACCTTCACTGCTAAATATTTGAAAACAAATGCTCAGGAACATGGAAAGAGGAGAAGCTTTACAGAAAGGAAAAATCAGTCTTTAATTGCAAAAGTATGAGGATTAACAAAAGCAGCTGTTCAGCCCCAAGTTTGGTGTCTTTCCAACTCTTTGGTGTCTTTCCAAGTTTGTGTGTGTGTATGTGGTGGGGGGATCTGTGTTTAAATGAATAAGATTAAGGTCATTCCTAATTACTTAGAGAAAAAAGACTCTTGTTCCTGGGCTGAGCACATTCTGTTCCAACTAATTAGTTTGACAGAGCTGAACAGAAAGTTGTCTCTGACCCTCCCTAAGCAATTAAACATAAATGTTTTATCCTGTCTACAATGCTTTCTGAGTTCCTGCTGCCAATGAACACTGCACAGGGGATGGCCATGTGCATCACTCCTTTTGTAGTGAAGGAATCACTGTGGCCTCAGTATGTCTTGGAGTCAGCAGAGCCAAGCAGAGGGTCTGGTCTAGTTCTAACTGCTGGTGAATAGCTGTGTGAACCTGTACTACAGGTAGGTAACTGGAGCACAGGGAGATTAAACAACATGTCAAACCTAATACATATTGCAGGGGACAAAATAGGATGCAGTCTGGCCTCTAAGTCATCTTGTCTTAATAGATACTATTCCAGTAGTGGTGAACCTACAGCATGCCTGTCTCAATAGGCCATTTGTACCATTGAATGCTCTACAAGGTTTACCATCACTGTGCTATTCCATGCTTTGAAAAGAATACAATTTCACAACTTAGAAAGTTCTAAGGGACAGGTATGCAGGTGGCCCTCTATTATCTGGTGATACATAGATAATAGAAAGTGTTTCAGTGGCATTGTCCTGAGGCAGTTCACCGAAATATCACAATGAAAAATTGGCCCTAGCACAAGCACAAGCAAAACCAAATGGGCCAGTGATACAGGCTGACTAGTGGTCCCAAAGATGTCCATAACCAAATGCCAAGACTTGAGAGTATGTCACATTACATGGCCAATTTAAGGACCTCAAGATGGTAAATTATCTTGGACTCCCCCTGACATCAAGACAGATGTCCTTCAAAATAGGTGCCCCAAGAGTAAAGAGTCAGAGAAGGAGACGTGACAAAAGAAACAGGTGGTAGCAGCGTCAGGCAACAAGCCAAGGACTCGGCTGCTGCCAGGAACTTGAAAAGATAAGGACGTAGAGTCTTTCATAAGAGGGCTCTACTGGAACTTTAATGTTAGCCAGGTAAACTAACAAAGGACTTCTAAACCTCCAGAGCTATGAAAATGATCAATCTGTATTATTAAGCCTCTCAGTTTGTGATAATTCATCAGGCAAGTAAAGGAAAACCAATACAAGGTATTACCTGTGGAGAAATCATAATCTCCAAGCTTGTGCCAGTCAGCTGCCATCTTGCTCAGTACAGGACTAGGACATAATTCCGAAAGGTGTAATCCTGAACTGAATGACGCCACTGTTGAAATTCTGAAAGATCAAAATCCCTTCAGTCTAAAATGTAGAGAGGTCAATGAGATAGTTCAGTAGACTAAAGTGTCTACTTAGGCAAATTTAGGAAAGTGCACAGGGACCACAGTTCAATCCCTGGCACCACATGCCAGGCCAGCCCCACTGCCAGGGCAGTCAGAGGTAGCCACAGAGTTTGGGCATTGTGGTGCAATCTGTAATCCCAAAGCTGGGCAGGCCAAAAACAGGAGGATGACTATGAGTCTTAGCTGCCTAGTGAGACCCTGTAACAACCAAATACATTTTAATAATAATAATAAAATATGGAAAGAAAAAAATGCCAAAAATATCACTTTGTACCAAGTAAATTTTAAAAATTACTTAAAAGAGTTTTTATGTTTAAAAGGGGATTTACTTGGGGAGTGTAAAACACCTCAAAGGCCACTTTATACAATGAAATAAGCTTATAATACAAACTTTAAAATTTTTTATCATATCTTGGCCATGTATTTTTTATTAATGTATTTAAATATATCAAATATTGAGTTACTGTGTGACATTTTCATGAATCCATATACTGCACTTTTTAAAAGTATGTTTTGTTTTCCTTTTTTAATTTGATACAGCATCTCCCTATGCAGTTCAGTCTCAAAGTGGTCCTCCTATCTCAGCCTCCCCAGTGCTAGGATTACAGGTGTGCACCAGCATTCCCAGTTTCAGGGCTGGCACAGTGGGCCTGGGCTTCCAAGGTAGGCATGACACATGGTCCTGGGGATCAAACTCGGGTCCTTGTGCTTGGCAGGCAGGTCCTTAGACTGCTGAGCTATCTCCCCAGCCCATGCACTTCGACCCTCTACATCTTCCCTATTACTTTACCTTCATTTTCCCTCTCCAAACCCCTTCCTCTGGTCCGATAGTCTCTCTTTTACTTCCATGTTGTGATGGTTAAGCTTAATAGCCAACTTGATTGGCTTGGGAACCATCTAGGAAATTATTAAAGCACTGTATGGGCAAGTCTGGGTGAGTCACAAAGATATGACCTGGATGACTGCATGTGGCTCCTTGCCCCTCCTCTCTAGCCTGGTCCCTTGTTCTGCTTCTCAGCTGCTATGAACTGTGGACCTTTGTTAGGTGATATCCTTCTAACATGAAGCTTCTGCCTTGGAGCCAAGTAACCATGGACTGAAATCTTTCGAAACCATGAACCAAACAAAACTCTCGTCCTTTAAGTTTGAGCATCGGACAATTTCCCCAGCAACAAGAACTCTGTATAATACATGTCATTTTTTCCTTCTTAAAATTTGCATATTAAAGAAAATACATATGAAACTTTCTGTGACTGGCTTATTTAAAAAATATAGAACATTCCCCAAATATGTATGACATCCTTGAGCAGGGGCTATGTTAACTAAGCCTGTGTCATTTCAGTTTTAGTATGTGTGCTAAGTGAGCCCAGTAATGTTCTTTTTTTTTTGCAAGCCTAAACACTTGAATATACTAATACAATAGCAGCTGTATAGACATAAACATATAGGAGCAGATGAACCATAGTAATTAATAGGTCAAAAAGAAAAATGTATAGATGCACATCAATGTGGTTAGCACTTGCTGCACTATTTCCTAACTGGAGTTATCTGAAATGTGGTGACAGACAATCTAAGTCTTCTGATGAAATCAATTAAACCCCACAATGGGTTGCCAAAGCCTGTACAGCCTAGGACATAGGCAGGCCAGTGAGTCTGGAGTTCTGATATCCACAGCATCAGTAGAAAACTGTGCAGGCTTCTAGGAGAGCCTGCTTAACCTTCGATATGTGTCCTCCCTTGCTCCAGCTGATTGGATGGTGCTCCCAGCAGTAAAAGAGGACCTTCTCCTCCTCCTCTGCTCAGACTCATCTCCACAAGAAACATCTTGGCAGACATACCCCAAATAATATTAAGTATGGCCAAAATAATGACGACGACGATGATGATGATGATGATGATGGTGATGATGATGATGGTGATGTCAATTTTCTGGGATTCCTTCTACCTTACATGATAAACTACCATGTATAGAACTAGAAATGCTTTCCAGTCCTACAGAAAATCCACTACGATTGTGGACTACTGGACTATATTGGAATATTTTGCTGAATTCACACACCTACAATATTTAAGTGACA
>NDGN011541826.1:0-11666 GCA_002564285.1 Tympanoctomys barrerae | reverse complement strand
AAAAAAAAAAAAAAAAAAAAAAAGAATAAAAAAAAAAAAAGATTATTCAGTACAACTTAAAAGACCAGACTTCTTTTTGTTTTCATCACCATGACTCCCCCAACCATGCTTTTAAAAAGCCAGGTCAAAGAGAATAGAAATATCAAAATAAACACCATGAAGCAGGTGGAATAGTGAACCATATTCTAAATCCACATGTTAGGGCTGGCAAGATAGCTCAGCAGACTAAGCGACTGCTTAAGCAAGTGCAGGGACCAGGGCTTGATCCCTGGCACCACATGCCATGCTGGTCCTGCTCCTCAGTATGCTGACCCAGCCACCAAGAGTGGGCATGGTGGCACACCCCTGTAATCCCAGCACTGGGGAGGCTGAAAACAGGAGGATCACTGTAAATATCAGCTGCGTAATGAGACCCTGTACCAAATTAATAATAATAATAAATATAATAATAATAATAATAAATCCAAATATTTATGGGAACTGGCACAGTCATACAAAAATATAAGCAATGATGGGTACGTAGAGGAGGGAGGTTAGAAAGCAGGTATTTTCATTGTGATGTGGATATTCTTGGTGACTTTGCATGAAAAACAATGCCAAATGAAACCTGGCACAAGTCAGCTGTAAATAACAAGCAATGGTACATTCAAAGTAGAATTCAAAGAGTAGCATTTAACTTGAGTGTTTACCACGTTAAAATGAAAATTTAGAAGATAAACAGTAACTGAGAATCAATAAAAACTTGATAATTTCATTAATTAGGGAGATACAGAGCTAGTAGGAATAAAGTGGTAAATGATATATAACATATTCCTATGTGGCTTGTATCTAGAAATGCATTGAGCAGAGAATAGGCTGAACTTAAGAAAAATTAACTTTTATGTCCCAAGGACATGGAAAGCATGAGCTAGAACTTGGATTTGACTACAAAGTTAAACTGACATTGGAGACTCTGTTCAGTGTTTTGGCTCATGTTGCTCTCAACTGTTCAGGCAGCATTACATATGGCTTACAAGTTCTCTGTTTTAGTATGAGCTCTCCTTTCAGGAAGGCCAATTCTACCATTTTACGCCTTCACTGTGTGGATGAAGATAAAAGACAGACCAAACTATAATCACTTCCTCACAGTCATTTAATGGCATAATTCATTAAATGTGAAAATGCCTCAAAGAAAACTACCATACAATTTAATAAGGCTTTGGAGTTAACATATTAAATGTTCTAACCTCTCAATTCATATGTTCATGTATAATTAAATACAGTGGAAGGCTAGAAACTTGCCACAACTATCCCAGCAAACTTTAGCGTTAGACCCATTGAGAGTCTCCATTGGATCTCCCCAAAGCCATCCCCACGTCTGTCACGGACCCTGGGCATCACAGACTCCACACAGGCATGCACACTCATGTTTACAGCCTGCTCAGAGCATCGTGCCATTTATTCTTCTGAGCTTTCAGCCCTCCTTTGCCAACAGGGCTAATCTCCCTGGCCCAGCACACGAGAGAGCTGTGTCTACTAATTACTTAAATCTCATAAACTCGTTTGAAGATGAAAAGATCTCGTTTTCTCATTCTGTTCCTTGACTTCAAATAAAAATGCTATGTTACATAAAAGTTTCTGGGGGATTTATTATGAGACCTCTATCTTTTAAAAAAAGTCACCCCATAGTTACAATTACAACTTTAATGACCCACTCTAAAACTTCCCAAGGCTACAACATAATGAGTTCGTCTTGTAATTAGTGCATTAAAAAAATCATCTGTCAGAAGTAAATAAGAAGTGACTGGGGCTCCTAGAAGTAATCTCCATCATGTGATGGAGAAGAGGGAGAAGTGATATTTACCAAGTGGCTACAACCTTCTAGATTCTGTGCTAGACATTGTACAGAATTCCCTATATGGTCCACTTAGTATTGTTTTCTTGGCAGTTTTAAAGATGAAAACTGAGGTTTTGCAATGATAAGTAATTTGATCAAGTCACAAAGCTCATAAGACTTGAGGCCATGATTTGTGCCCAGAGGTTTTGGCCAGGATTTATCATTGCTGAACACTGGAAAGCTTCTTAATGACTTTTCCCATGTGCACAGCTGTGTGCTTACAGACTAGAGTCAGTGGCAACCCTTGCTATAAATAAGGCCAAGTCATCACAAACCAAGGAGAACTGGTCAGAATCATGAGGATGAACATCCTATTGTTAGAATATAGAAACTACATCTAGAATACAAGATGTGCTTATAGGTGACAAGAACAATGAATTGTTTTGAACACCAGGAGGTAAATGGCAGGACCAGAGGCAATCTCCTTGACTAGGGAAAGGGGATGATAGTGGCTGTCATCTTATAGTGACAACTGTGTTAGGACATTGGGATTTATCTTGTCTAGTGAAATCTTGACACAGAAAAGGACCTATGGGTGTGTGAGGAGGGAAAGGACTGAGACACAATTCACCAGGGAAACATTTTAACAAACCACACAGAAGCTCAGTGTTGTAGCGGTGTAGCACACAGAGAATTACAATGGAGGCATGACAGCCCTCTCACTGGGATTCAGCACTCTTGCCCACAATTATTCATAATGTCCTCAGGCAAGTAATATTTAATAACTATCTCTTACACAAAGCTTGGTTTCTTTCAACAAACCAATGAACTTAGATCAAACCATGGAATAAGTAAAGCCAAAAACTGTACTCATATATGATTTTACCTTTAGAAACCATGATTACTCTTCAGTGTAAGATTATTTAGCTAATACAATTTCATAGTTCAGGATGGATGAAAATTTTTCTAGATAGAAAGTTTATTTAATTTCAATATACCATATTTTTTTCTAAACAATTGTTTTTCTTTATCATTACAATCCTAACATTTAGTTTTTTTGTAAATAATTTGGAGAGGATTTTGTCCTATGTTAAACCCATGTAAGTCAATCAAACCTAACAAAAGACTAGTTCTGATTTTGCAACCTGTAATTTCATAGTAATAGATTCCTTTTTATTGATCAAATGGAAGCCATTGTCTTCAATAAGTGTGGTTCCTAAAATATGCTTTATTATTACATCATTTGAGGCATCTACATTCTAGCAGTGAAAGCATTTCCATTTCCTGTTGTGGGATAATTTATTCTAGAGACCCATCCAGTTGTTCTTTATAGATTCTTTAAATTATATAGAAGCACTTCTGCAATCAGTGCTAATCAGTTTCACCTTAATTTGTTACCCATGATGTTACTGGACGTGGAATAGATAGCAGAAGATAGAGGCTCTCAGGTGTATGCTTTCCTCCTACCACTTTTCTGAAATAATTGTATGTGCCTGTCTTGAGATGAATCAGGCCTTCATTTTGGCTTGGACAAAGAAACATTAATTTTATCAGGGGTCACTGCAGGTGACTTCAATTTTTGTTCTTATCAGCAGAGCACTGTGAATCTACTATATCTATATCTTTTTGTAGAACTTCTGCAAGATTGGTGACCCAGAAATGCTTGCCTGCTGGGCCTCAGCACCAAGGCTTTTGTGGAGAAGACTATGCTGAAGGCCAACTATATTTAGAATGTTGCCTTAATCCTAAAGTCTAAAACATTCTGTGCACCTTAAGATCTTCCTACATTTATGCTCTATTTAAATATTATACCAGTTATTCATGATCTTGTGTTATTTCCAAGAATCCCACTTATATCAAAACAACCCTAAGTCAACACTATGTGTGTGTGTGTGTGTGTGTGTATGTGTGTGTGAATTTTTGCATCCCCTCCCTCATTCATATGATGAAACCGATCTCAGCATGATAGTATTTGGAATTAGAACCAGAAGAAAGTGAATGGCTGGGAGGGTGGAACCCTCATAAGTTAGGTAAGTACCCTTATAAGAAGAGGCCAGGAGAATGTCTCTTCACTTTGTAACTTATGGAGCTGAAAGAGGGCCCTCCCTCAAACCCCACCAAATCAGTGCCCTCATCTCAGACTTACCAGACTCTAGCACTACTGAGAAGTAAACACAGTTGTCTTCAGGTCACCCAGTACATGGGCCATATTACAGTAACCCAAACTGGCTAAGACAGTACCTACCTCAGAACCTTTCAGTGCCATGCTATCTCCTTCAGGAAAAATATTTGACACAATTCTTTAAGAGTATCCCTCATAAAAATATAGACAATTTTCATTTAATGACCAAGTTAAGTTTCATTCCTGTGAATATGATCCTTGTGTATTGGCTGATAAATGAGAAACTATGTGTAGTAAGTACATCATTATATTCAGAACAAAGAAGTGGTTAAAAGAAACTGCAACTTGATGACTTTGTCTTTATTTGCATAACTATTCATGCAGCACTATAATGTATAATAGAATATAAAACTATAGTACTGTTCTGCACAGTACAATCAGCACAAATTAAAGTACTATATAAGTAAGACATACCAAAAAAGATCTCAGGACTCCATAAAGAAGATGTAAAGAAACACACACACACACACACACACACACACACACACACAGGTCTAAAGTCTGAGGAACGGGTGGTAAATCCAAATAGTTGTTAAACAGGTACATCACTAAGGGATATCTGTATTGGTTAAATACATGCAATATTTATGGTATTTAGGAAATGTTTCTATTAACAGCAAATCTCTTCCCTATGTTATTTCTGGCTTTTAGTCCCCTTTACTAGTTGAAGAAAATGAAGTTCAAACATCTTAAACATGTAAAACAAAGAAAGCAAAAAAAAAATCCAAATGTAAATAAGTATGTAGAATAGCTACAAATCACAAGATAAAGCACACTAAAGTAGAAGGAAACAATGTCTGACACACAAACAAGGTGTCAGAAATATCAATAAAAAGTGTCAAGATTCAAATCCAGCCCTTTAAAACTTCAAAAATCCATCTTCTCTTTTTCTTGAATCTGAGTCAAAATATTTTGTCTCACTCTTTGGAACCAATCATAGTAATGCAAGTGGACACACAAAATAAGCTTCTCCAGCTCACTTACTATTCAGAAAATAAAGGTCAAACTTTTATAGTAAAAAACTACATTCATTTTTTTTAACATTTTGGCCTTTTAAAGTATAAAGTCACAAATCTATGAAGCACAGTTAATTCATTTTTAATAAGCAATAGATGTGGAATTTTTCTATGCCATAGCAGTGAACCACTAATTTGGCGATCAGGGGGAAAAAGTGAAATACATTTATGAATTTGTAATTCAATAAGAACGATACATGGATGATTTAAAAACCTTCATCCAAAATACAATGATAGTTTTCCTCCTACTCTAGTAATGACAGATATGAATCCCTATTTAGGATTTGAAATTTTCTTATCTTGTATGAAAAACTGATTGTTTAATTATAGCATAATCCATTGCATATCCAGGGAGAATCAAAAGTAATCACAGTTAAACTGAAAAGTGGTTAGTACATATTTATAGAAGATAAATATTTGATGTAAATCAGAAGCAGACAAAAGTGTTCCTGGATTTTTGCGAATAATAGAAATAAATGCAAAAGAAAGGGACGTAGGAGCACAGAGTGAGGGTGGTGTCGCACATCTTTCCTCTGTGCCTGACCCAGGGCTGCAGCTGCAGCTGCTTCCAGCAGGAATCGTAGTGTGTGTAGGAAAGGTCACTAGGTTGGTGGAGGACCACCTGTATTTTCAGGGAAAAGAGGTAATAGAGAAGTACTGAACGTTTTTCTGAAGCAAGCATCAAAAGGCAGAATTAAAAACAAAGGTTTAAACCCTGACAAACCTTCCTGTTGCCATATAGATTTCAAGAATTGAGTTGGCATACTATCCAATGGACTCTAGACCAACAGTGATGTTCAACACTAGACTGTCCAAAAATATAATTAACTCCATCAAGGAATAATACAGAGTTCTTCAATTCTTTTGTAACTCTACAATAGAAACAACAGAACCCCTATCCCCAAAATCCTTAATATCTTGCCATACCTAGCTCCTGGGAGCACAGTTTGGTTTCTTCATCTGAGGCTCCTCATTCAGGAGAAATCTCCAGAGTGAAAGATTTTGTCTCCTTAAATGGCTTCAACATCCTTCCAGTTGCTCAAGGTAAGAGCTTTGAAGACATCTCTCTCATCTTCCTCACCCAATGGTAGGAAATGAAGCTTCACTCCTACGTACTGTCACTGTCACAACTCTCAGATGGATTGCTGAAGTGCTAGGCCCTTTTTAGGATGCTATTTTCATCTTTGCTCATTAATTTCTAGTCTCTACACAGAGGTTAGATGATCTTTGAAATGATACAGTATCTTATGCCTCATGGCATGCCTCCAAGTCACCCACATTGGAAGCAGGCTCCTTGCCACTGCCTGTAAGGTTCTCCTTCCTCATGGCTTCTGGGCACCTGTCTAACTTGTCTCTTAAGACTCTTCCTTAACCACACTACTGCAGCCGCTGCAGCTTCCTGAATATTTCAGGAGTACAGCCAGAGTACTCATGTCTTGCTGCCCGACAAGTTCTTCATCCAGGCCTCTTCTTGGCCCATCCTCTCTGGTCTCATTCTCTCAAGACCTTCTTGGTGAGCCCTAGCATGACCAGCACATGCAGCCCTATAACCTGTCTCCTACTCCCAGCACCCAACCTCGATCCATCATGTTTCATTTCCACCCAGCAGCAACTTCTCCACAAACTTGTAAGAGGACACAAACTGAACACCCAGGCCAGATGTACTGACAGAAATAGGAAGCTGTGGGTTGGAGCAGGTAAAATCTTTGGCAAATCAAAGCTCCAAGTGCTCATGATACATCTATCCTAAGCTTCGCATTTTGTGTCCTATGCAACCTATGACATAATAGGAAAATGTTAGATGCTTATACTTTCATATCAGAAGAAAATTAAAGATCCTTGTTCATATATGTAGTACAGTGTGTGGTCTCACTACACATATCAGACTCATAGTGATCCTCCTGTTTTCAGCCTCCAAAGCACTGGGATTAAAGGCACATGCCACCATGCCCAGTCTCAATCCTCATCTTAATGCGTCCTGGGGAGGGGCTGGCATGGCACATCAGGGATTTAGCTCTGGTCCTTACACTTGCCTAAGCAGGTGGTTTAGTCCGCTGAGTTATCTGGCTGGCCCAAAGATCCTTGTTCTTAAAACTTCAGTTAGTTTACTGGTGATATGATCCCACAAAGTAACAAAAAAATGTGTTACCTTTCCATATTAGTATGGCTTTTTTATGTGTGTGGTACAGGGTCTCACAGCACAGGTCTGACTCCCAGTGATCCTCCTGCTTTCAGCCTCCCCAGGGCTAGGATTATAGGCATGTGCCACCGCTCCAGGACTCAGCAGCTGGCGCAGTGCTCCCAGGGGCAGGCTAGTGTGACATGTGGTCCCAGGGATCCAATCCTGGTCCCAGCACTTGCCTAAACAGGCACTAAGTCTGCTAGCTATCTTGCCAGCCCTAGTATAATAAAAACTCAAACTCTAATAATGGAACTCACTTATTAGAAAAACACATAAAATCCCTACTGTTTTATGCCTCAAAAGCAAATTTAGAGAAAAAAAATATTTAGAAAAATAAATCCCACCACAATGGAATCAGCCTTAAACAATGCACAAGTTTCTTTTGGAAAGAATCGTAATTGAAGGAGCTAGAGAATGATTTATATAAAAGGAAAAAAAGTTTTAATGAATGAAAAAAGCAGTACAGTATTATAAACTCTCAATTCTCTCAAATATGCCAACGCATTAAATACAATCTAGGTTTGAGTAGGCATATGATCCAAAAATATATACAAAATATTAAAGCATGAAAGTGGTATATAAATAAACAAAACTTTGAAGATATGCACAGTGGAATCCTGGGGGAATTTGGCCTGTTAAATACAAAGACATGTAGCAAAGATAGTGTGATATTCACCTTATCATAAATAGCTGATTGGTAGACAGGAGAGAAGATATAAATAGAACTATACAGATACTGGTACAATGTTCAGATAGCATTGGAAGTCAGAAGGAAAAGAAAAGTTTGATCCCAGGTTAAAAAGCGGGGGGGAAGGAAGGCCAGCCCGCAAAGGATTCTGGGGCCACTGATCTCATACATGAGTTAGATGATGCACAGTGAGCCCCAACATACCCACATGCAGGAATTGCAAGTGTATTACATATTTTAATGTGAAAAACAAAAATGTAAAGAAAAGATAGAAGAACATAAATGCCTACACTCTTAGCTTAGGCTAGGAAATAATTTGACTAAAACACAAAAGAAAAACCATTTTAAAAGAACTATTTGACTTCTTAATACCAAAAGTCATAAATTCTTCTGTGCAATTAAAAGCCAAGAAATAAGTTTAAAAAGAAAGCCAAGGTGCCAGAGATATACCTCAGTGTCACAGTTCCTTACCTGGCCATAGTGATGTCCTGAGTTCAACTCCTGGTTAAAAGAAAAAAAGCCAAGGACAGTAGGATCATGGAAAACTGTATAACCAAAAAAGATCTACTCTTATGAATGTGTAAGCAGTTATTCAGCAAGGAAAAATTAAGTGGGGGTTATTAATATGCAGCAACAAAGGAAGGAAGCCAAAGGGAACAATAACAAAGTAAACTAAATTTAACATAATATATATATATATATATATATATATATATATATATATATTTGGAAGAATGAAAATTAAAATGAGATAGCATTTTACACCAAACAGGCAAAAATCATTTCCTAACTTTGGCATATTCTGAGACTGGTGAATGAGTGATTATAGTTTTAAGAAATCCAGTACTGTACCACAAGTTTGGGCACAAATCCCTTCACCTTACAGCCCCTCTTCTTATGTGGTCACAAATAAAGTCTCACCCTTATCCATGAGGAGAGGAGAAGAATGGTAACAATAGTATTGATGGTAACAGTGAAAACTGGCAGCAGTCAAGTGCTAGAAGACGGGTCTGTGTAAGTAGACTGTTCAAAATTGAATGCACAGAATTCTTGCCCCAAATTCCTTGTGCTGAATATTTTTTTTTATGCTGAGTAAAATACAAATGTGGCCTCTAACTTAAAAACCAGAAAAGAATAAAATCCAGTAAGTAACCCTGGAACCATGGGTTAATTGGCCAATGACCACTTTCTGGGAGCCTGCACTGCATCCAGAGCCCTCAGGAGAGATGGGGGCTGAAGATTTCCCTGGACTGGAACAGTCAGGCTTGCTGCTTGAAGCTGGAACTGGATATGTGGTTCCAAAGAAAGTCAGGTTAGAAAAGCTTCAGAAGGGAAGAGGGTGGGAAAGGAAGGAGAAGAGGGTACAGCATGGGCTGGAATTTTAGCTCTGGGGCTGCACTGAGCAGTGACACTGTTTGCAAGGATGGGAAAGAGATGTCTATTGTGGTAGCCAGTTAGACACAAGGGGAAAGTACCACCGGAAAACTGTGTTTTACATTTAACTTAATGGACCAAATTTAAATTTAAATATCTATAAATAGTTAGTGACTGCCTGTCTAGACCTCACTGCTCTAAATAACTACAAGCCCTAGGGATCAGAGACACCATAAACACAAACTTCAGGAGACCAGTACATGCAGGATTTGCTTTCCATGAGAACCCTGCCTTATAAAACCCAGTTCTGGATTAGTCTCTCAGGAGAGCTGAGAAACTAGACCGAAGGTAATACAGAAACAGATCAACATTAAGGAAATAAGTAGGAAAGCAGACAGGAAGAAGAAAAATGCAAAGTGTTCTCATCGAATGAGACTGGAATCAAACCCTGAAAACACAAGGATAAGTAGAATCCTATAAGAGACAGTAAATGAAACTCACTGACGATAAAGATAAGTTTACGAAACCATTGAAAAATGTTTAGCAAGATGTTTAACATGCACAATGAAATAAATATTAATCTAAGCGAAATGCAACCCCACCAAAAACACTTTGTCAGAGAAGGAAGTTAATTACAAATTAGGGAAAAATAGCAAAATATAAGTATTACAAAATAATTAAATGCAACAATCACAATTAGTTACAGTTACAAAATGAATTAGTGGATTGAAATATTCTCTTGGGAAATTGACCCAGAATGTAACCCAGAAGGACAAAGGGATTAACCATGCTAGATGCACAGAAGGAAAAGCTGACAAGTAGATGGCAGGTTTTGAAAAAAAAATGGTGGCATGTGCTTGTAATCACAGTGCTGGAGAGGCTGACGTAGGAGGGTGCTATGAGTCCAAGCTGTGAAATGAGACCCTGTATCAAATACATAATTTAAAAAAAACAGAATAAAATACATAAAACTACTAAAGACTAACACAATTTAAAGCAATGTGGTTTCTCTAACCAAAGAACATATTTTCTAAACTAACTATTTTAATGCTTAAAATTCATGTTTACTCTTTGGGTATTCAGAAGAAGATGTTCATAAATAACGACACTGATGGACACATCATCCCTCAGTGGTTAGATTTATGGAGCACAATGTTAACGGACGAATGGCTTTAGGAAACAAGTTTATGTGGAGGCATCAACTGAACATCAGTCCTGCCTGTAAGCAAAAATACTGCCACTTGTCCAGGATGGAGACCCACAGGGAAGAAAAATGCTTTATATATTAAGGGGCAAAAATGATCAAGGGGGCTTTAATTTTACCTATATTGTTTCTTTAAAGTACAATGAAAGCTAAAGCAAACATTACTGATACTAGAATTACTCTAAACTGGAGACGCATCATGAAGGAGGTCACAGAAATGATGCATACCAACAGTGTAAATCCCAAGACTGTAACCAGGCAATCCTCTTGGAAGCCTTTCAAACTTCACATATCGCCCTGGGGATTTTAACATGTCCTTTTGGGGAGGCATGCCTTCTGTTGCCCTGACCACCCACCAGCAGCATTTAACAACACTGTTCTAATGAGTCACAATTGCTGAAGTGATTGTCACAAATCCTTGAGATGCACCTTCTTGCTGAATGTTAACTGCATACTGATGGAGAGAAAGGAAAATCAGGTAAATAGGGAGTTGCCCGGTGGATGGGGGGGGTTGAGGATTAAGTCTAAGGCCACGTCTTGGGTTGAAGTTCAGAAGAGGTCCTCCAAACAGTCCAGATCTCTAGAAGGACGGGTTGTCCAGATCACTGTCAGGATAGGAAGGTAACACAGTCTATTTCATCATCCATAGCTTATTCATTTGTACTTTGAGTAAATAACTGTTAAATGTTTTAATAAATAGTACATTGGCTTCTGTGGTTATCCTGTGCCTATCTCTAATAATTTAGGAGTAAAACCAGGTACATCACTTTATATAATAGAGATATATGTTGCCACCAAATGGCAGGAAGGTGCTAGGCAGTGTGAGTGGAGAACTGGCAGGCAAGGTGGAGACTCAGTGTGTGAACATCTAACTACAAAACATGTCCCTGGGGTGGATGGTTGGGACAGATTTTCTCCATGGGAAGAACATTCTTTCCATTTGTTCACCTTTCATGCGTATGCTGAGGCTAAAGATTATCTCCAAATTTGGTTTGTCCTAGTTCTGATAATAAATCAACACTCTACACCCACCTGAGGAGCCCTGATTAACTTCATTTTGAGGGCAGCTTTATGTAGGATTTTAAGTTTGGAAAAAAAAAACAACGCTTTAAGGTGAGGGGATGGAAGGGCAGGTAGGTGAGAATGACAGACCAACAGAAAGGAATACACCTGCATGGGCGTCTTCTTAGAACAGATTGCTAAG
>NDGN011541810.1:1339-15815 GCA_002564285.1 Tympanoctomys barrerae | reverse complement strand
CATCACCACCACCACCATCACCACCACCACCATCACCAGCAGTATCATCAAATAGTGTGATAAATGCACACTGTTTGATGTTGGAAACAAGCTCTCTGCAATACAGGAAAATTGATCAAACTCTTCTAACGTGTGCAAGCAAGTTAAGCTCATTCTAGTTATTCGTACCTTTTTGTTTTCAGAAGGAGTGGTGAGGTAGAAAACCCTGAAGTCCTCCTGGCTTAGTTCCTGGAAATTACAAGTGTGTGCAGAAATCCCTTAGATCGGGACAGTGTTGAAAAGTTGGCCTCAAACACATTACAAACAGTGCCCAAGTGCAGGGTGTCTACCTGCCTGATGGAGTAAATCTTCCTAAAGCAATTTCATTCTGATTTGAAAGATAGCCCTGGCTTTTGGTAGCAGAAAGGGGTCTGTTTCAAATCCATTGCATTCGCACTATCCTCCCGTGATGGAGCAGTTTTCATTAAGTTCCGCCAGGGTATGAGGAGTGGCTTGTGTCACTGGACCCTTCATCAGTAGTCAAGGCGAATGTGACAAGCACATCTCTAACTTTTGTGGGCTGAACATCTTTCTTTGTGACTGGATTTATTGTCTGCCTGGCTGCGGAGCAAGAGCTCGGGGACGCTGGCTCCCTGGAGCTTTCTGCTAGCCCACTCCCAGCCCCATAAAACAGAGCCCTGCTGTTTCCATCACGCCTCTCCCCTCCCAGTGTTGTTTGCGCCCTGGTACAACCCATCTGCCTGAGTGAGTGCTCCGCTGGGGCTGCGCACATCTGCCAGCCAGACTACCTTCGTACACAATTACTCAATCCACCGTAAGGCTCTCTAATAGGAAACAAGTGTGACAGCGCAAGCCTCTTTCTGGTCCCCGCCTCCCTCCCGAGCCACAGAGTCAAATAGCTCTAATAGAGATGGAGCCTGATAGATCCGCCCAGGTGTGGGTGAAATGGTAGAACCCCCGGGGGCAGCAGGGGCTGTGCTCTCGCAGTTTAGCGCTGTGTCCTGAAGACTCCTGGCAGCCGGCCGGCCGTGCAGGCTGCTCCTCGCTGCGCCAGAGGCAGAGGCAGCGTGCTCCTGGCCAGCCGCTCCATCTCTCCCGGAGCAGAGCCGGCCACCTGGAGCTGTGTGACAGGAGCCCAGGGCCCGCGGCGTCTGGACGAAGGACGGCAGACGCAGTAAGTGGAACGCGCAGCCTTGCTGCTTTTCCCTGGGAATTAAGCAAGCGTGTTTACTCTCAAAGAATCCTCTAAAGACGTGCAGAAGTGCAGCGCGGTGAGCCTGCGCCTGGCAGTGTGCCGCCTGCGCTCTCGCTTCTCACAGTCCCAGAGGACACGAGCTCCAGCTCCGCGCCACTCCTCCTGCATGAGGTCTGGGACTCGGATGTGGTTCTGATCATCCTGTGCCTGGCCTCTCAGCTTCTGTCTCTAGGTGAAATATCCTTTATTCCTGTCGAAAAATGAGGGTGACAAGAGCTTGGTCACAGTTCCGAGAGAGAAGACAGTTGTGGAGGAGCACGCCCTGCTCCGGGGGTGGCTTTCAGCCTCCTCACAGAGCTGCGCTGTTGCGTCACCGGGGTAAACTGATCGAGGGGCTTCCTTGAAAGCTGCCGCGCACATTCGCTGTGCCCAGCGGGCGCTCACCCAAGAGCGGGCTGGAAAACTCTAAGGGCAGCATTAGGTCGTTGCTGCAACGACAATGATACTGGATTTTTAAAACAAACAGAACAAAACAAAAGGTCATTTGTCTAATAGCCTAGGAGGCGATATTAAAACCAGATGTAGGAAACCTTAGCTTTGACTTTTTGTCTTTCATGTTTGGTGTAAAGCAGCCTTCATGTGGTGTTTCTTCTGCACGTACAACTTTGGATTCACCTCACTGTGAAACTATGTTTCAATTCAAAGTTTGAATTCCATCTCCGTAGAGCAGCGTCCTGGAGCCCTCTCCTCTAACATTTACTCAGCTGAGGGAGTCGCTTTACAACTACCGCTAACATACTGAGTCCTATTAACAAGCTAGCCATGGTGACTTTCAGGTAGAAGGTCCCCACATACAAGAATGTGTTTGCTGTTAGCCATATGAAGCTCCACCTAAGAAACAGCACACAGAGCACGTGCTGACAAAGATCCAGTTATGGTCTTGAAATTACTACCACAAAGGTGTGCGAAGATAAGCAGATTTTAAAAGAATACCATAAAAGTTCCAGCATGTCATTGTATCTATTTTTAGACTTTTGCATTGGTTTTTTTTTAATTTAGGAATTATGTATTTGAAAAATTATTCTGGGCGGTATTGTGCTATTCAAAGATAACGAGCACGTACAGAGTGAATAGATAGGCAAACTTAGACAAAGTCCTGTCGCGGTGCTTAAATAATTCCCCGTAGGCCAACGCTCTGTTTTTTCTTGGCTATTCTAGATGACCATCACGGAAAAATGATGATTTAAAATCCATGACGCTAGGACCCTGATGGCTCCTTTGTGTATATTCAGAAATGATTTAGCCTGGATAAAGTCGCTGCTATGAGAGGTTTAATTAATTACTGCTAGCTGAACATATTTCTTTAAGAATTGCTTTTGACATCCCCGATGGTGGGGTCCACGCAGATTAGAAGTCATTCTTCATGAACTACTTGGAGCGGCAGTCATAGACATTGAATAGTGGTCGATGTCTACCCCCTACAGGGGGAGACTCTAATTTCACTGTGCTGTCCCTGCCGGAGAGCACAGAGTACAGTTCCCACATACGAATGCTGTAACTGTGTCAGCGACTCCGGCAAGTGCCCCTCATAGAAGGCAGCTGTGATTAATCGGGAGCCAGGTCCAGAGGCTGCTCCTCCCTTCAGCACGCCTTTGGAACGGGTTCCTCTTGATTTATTCATTTGCTTCCCAGAGCGTAATAAAAATCAAGTGGTACACCCTTGCACATTTTCAGTGTGCTGTGAGCCCTTTAATGTCATCGCGGTACATCACATAGTGTATTTGGGTTAATAAAAAATAATAAAGTGAAAAATTCAGTTAAGTCAATAATAATGAGGGTGCTAAATGAAACTCTCACTTTTTATCCAACTAGAGTATGAAGGCCTCGCTTAAGCTTCAGTTATTTTAATAACTGTTGAGAAGCTCTGTGAAGGTAAAGCTGGTTGGCCCGGGCAGGGCTCGATGGGCTGGCTCCGCTTCTAACTGTGAGCGGCAAGCTAAGAGCCAGCGTCTCTGCAGGTGACTCGGGCAGATTGGACTCTAGCGGTCCCACTCCTCGGCGAGGGCCACCAGTGGAGACAACACTCATAATTACGTATCTATTCACAGCCTCACGAATGAGTATTTTAAATTTATATTGGAAGCTGGGTTGCCATCTTTCAAGTTACGCCTTGGGCCAGGCAGATATTAGGGTTGAATCTGCCCTAAAATTTAAGTGATTCTTATTAATTGAAGTGAGGCGCACTGAGAAGCGTCATGGTACACTAGGCAGGCACGCAGGTCGATGGGCCTTAAATAAGACCTTCTCTTTTCACTTATGGACACGTTTTGGGACCCAGTGCTTTACACACGCTTGCTCAGAGGTTGCAGTTGGAATAATTAGGTAATTCAAACAATGTAGTTCACTATGTTTATTTCATATGAAATTTTCTGTATGCTTATCATGAGGTATGTTCACTTTCTGTTGACTTTGACCTAAGCTAAAATAGAATTTAATAACTCTGCTCTCTCGGGATAAAATATTAGTGATGTGTCAACGCCGAGGGGCGGTGGAGCGCAGTTACCCAGGAACGCCTGGGCGGCTGGTGTGCACAGTGGCTCCGGGTGCACGTGTCCTCGCCCCCGCCAGAACTTGCCGCCGCCTCCCAGGTACCCTTCTGCTCGCAGCCCTGTCTGCTGGCAGCGGAGTCGGGCTTGCCAGGCACGCAGGCGCCTCCAGGCAGCACGCTCCACACCTCGGCCGCATGCCCAGTGCAGAGTGCTGTTTGCCCTTCTCCCTGGACAAGGGCAGGCTGGGGGAGGGACGGGCCACAGGTTCAGGTCGCTGCACCCATCGGCCTGAGGTGAGCTGCTCCGCGTGGTTTCCTTCCCCGTGGCTAGGGTGACTTCACTCATGCTTGCGTAGCTCCTGATCCAGCCGTCAGGACTCAGAGAAGGATCCATAAGTGAAGTCGATGGAATCTCCACCAAGTCGCACACAGGCAAGCGCCCAGCTGTGAGCGACCCCACTTCCATGGAGCCACCTGCTCGCAGGAGGACTCAGGTGGGCAGAGGAGTCCCGGCTCCACCAAGCGCTGCCACAGAGGAGCCGCTTCCTTCTTCCCGGGCTCCGTTCCGGTGGGTCGGTCTTGCTGGGGTGCTTGCCGCAGGGCTGCCGCTCCCATGGGCAGCATAGGCCAACACATAGCCCCTCAGGAGGTAGCCAAACACGTCCTCACATTTAGGGGCTGTGGAAAACCAGACACTTGCAAGGGTGGTCTGGTCTAAGTTATTCACTAGGAATAAACAGGTATTTGATGTTTGAAAGATACGATGCTAGTTAAAAGTTTTGTATTGACACGAATATGTACACCACACTTAGGTGAAGTCTGGAATATACCGTGCTGCTGACAGCTGGGCAAGTGTGCTTTCCAGGATTCCCCGTGAAGTACAGGGTCGCCTGGAATAGGCCCAGGCTCTGTGGCTTGTCCCCCTGGCGAGAGGCTTTCTCCCCAAGCCAGACCTTTACTGTGATGAGAGAGATCCCTGGTGAAGAGACAGAAAGCACAATAGGTATGATACAAAGTGTCTCTTATGTGATTCTATGGTTTTATGGGCCTGTGTAGTCTCTACCCCCAAAAGAAAATAATCATAATAAAAGTCACTTTTATCTTATTTTAATAGTCCATGTCACCATATTTTTAATGAAGACATTATTTATTTTTATAAGTGTAAAAAGATGTATGCAAGCCAAATGAAATGAATATAGAAAATTACTTCAAAAATTAGTCATTCTTAAGCCATTTTCAAGAAAAACTGAGTAGGAATAAATGTTCCTTTAGTATTCATATTGCCTTTGGTTTTGATCAAAGCTCTTGTGATGAACATATTCAAAGGTGATTAACATTTATAAAGCCAGAAATTAATCTTATGATAAAAGACAGAATAAAACAACTGATACTGTTAAAAATTCTAAGCCCAAGATTTTGGGAGAATGAGCATAAAGCGATGAGATCTGAGAGTGCTATGGACGTTGAGGATTGATGAGCACTCAAACAGTGGCCAAAGCCTTCGCTCTCAGGGCCATCATCAAAGAGATCAACAGGGCATTGCCTTGAAGTTGGTCTTGTCCTCCTAAACAGCTTTGAGTTACCCAGTGGTGTGGGGCACCCTGTCAGGTGTGGTGTCAGGGCCGCCACAGGGTCCTACCATTCGGGTAAAATATTGCGTCTATTGCCATGTGTGAGTCTATGAAATAGTTCATAAAATGTTGGTACTTCTCACTTCTTCAACCTTGGTAAAAGTATATCTTACCAAAACCAATTTTATAACCAAATTCTGGAGTTATACAACATGAAAGTCTGAGTATTGTCAACTTATGTGCAAATACCTCCATTTCTTAGGACATACCAGCAGAGAACATCTACTTCTTTGGCTCGTTCATGAGGTGCACAGGCCAGGGGCAGCTACGTGGTTTTTCACTTGGACATTAACTTTGCACCCTATTGTCAGGTATACACATTAATTTCAGTGTTCAAATACTGTAATAAAAACTTGTTTTGTGTGTGCGTAAGTATGTCTGTGTACTTATAAAACTATTTGCCAGAATCTCTAGTATATATTTCATGGTAATGGCTTTATTACATATAAAGTAACTTTTATTTTGTTTAAAGAACTATAGCCTTTTTAAAAAAGTCACCAGCTTCTTTTTGCACCAGAAAAAAAAAAATCTATTCCTTGAAAGCGCTTTTTGCTGGCTTACGTTGGCCTTCACTTTGGCACATTTCTGTCAACCACTCGCATCTCTGCTGCTTTAAGAGCACTATTTTCATTTGTTTGTTGTCTTTGCTAACACCACCTTGCAGCCCACGCCGACCTCAGCTGCTCTGGTGAGCTGGTCCACGCGCAAATGCCCCTTATCTCTCTCAGCTCCAGTTCCTCACACTCATTTCTTGGTCTTCACAGAAGAGAAGCCTACACTATTTAAGTTCACAGGCCTGATTCGCTGTAGGAGAGTTATGGTCTCAGTCTGCATCCGTGGCTTGCAAATAACTCAGATTTATCTTCTTCGTGGCAGAGTCGCCCCCATTGCAGGTGAATACTGTACTCTCTTTACCCATTGATCTGTCGCTGGAAAGCCGCCTCCCTACATTAAGTGATGTGAAACCGTTAGCAGCAACTATGGCCATCAACTGCAGCATGTGAAAGTCTCCTAGGCTCGTTGAAATATGCCCACAAAACGATAGTGTTACCTTAAAAAAACAGCTTTGGAAATCAGGAGCTTTCCTTCTTAGTTATGACAAGATCCAGAGTTGTCAGTCCACCTGGGGTGCTGAATTGCTCCAAAGTCTTTTGGACTCTCCCAAGCCACCACTCACAAACCCTCTGGTGCCCACAGTGTCATGGCCACTGCAAGGGATGAGGAGACCCCCTCAGGTGGGCCACTAGGCCACAGCTGGCCTTACCACGGGCAGCCCTGGCAGAATCCAGGAACCTGGAGTGGAGGAGGACAGCTCAGGGGCCGGCCGCAGGCTGCTTCTCCTCAGATGTAGAAACTTGTGGGTGCCGCATGGAAGTGGCATCTGCACTTCCTACAGGGTCCAGTTGGGGTCCACACTGCCCACTGTCCACAGACACTCACCAGAAGGTCAACAGTGGAGACTCGAGTCAGTCCAAAGCCCCAAGTCGTTGTAGAGGCAAAGTGGCAGTTAAACTCCTCTCTAGTGTTCTCCTAGAATGGGCCCAGCATGTGGAGCTTGGTGGGTTTGCATGAGGAGTAAGTCCAGACAGTGAATAAAAGGTCAAGTTATCACCAAGAATGGGGAGGGGTGCTGGGGCCTTCACCTCATTCTGAGGATGAGGAGGCCTCTTGGACCTCTGTGCACAGTGGAAGCTGCTTCAGCCCTGGGTTGTGGCCTTTGCACGTAAACCCACACCAGCCATGGTTCTGATTCCCTATGCAAAACAGGGAAAGCATTTGGAGCCCTCTGGATGCTACAACATCATCCTTACTCAGGCTGGGAAGTTCTGGGTATGCTCCTTGAATGTCCCTCGGGGGTTTTGTCTTTTATGTGACACTAGACCGGAACAGCCCAACATGCATCAGAGCTTAGAGTATCACTTTGTAGAGAGCTTGGACACTGGTGACTGAGTGCTGCCTTTGTCATGGGAAGGTGACGGGACCCACCATGGGACACCAGATGTGGACCCCAGGACTCTCACCTGTCGGCGGTACATGCAGGCTCACCTGCCTGGGGGGGATGGACATGAGGGGGAAGACAGGAGCTTTGCGAGGGCAGCTGTGTCCTGGGCAGGTGTTGCCTGGCGTGGCCCTCCAGCTCTGACCATGGCCTCAAAGATGGAGCCTGGCTGCTACTCAGAAGGGGCAGGGGCCAAGCAGGGTGCCACACTGCTGGTGCGTTAGCCGCTGCTGTTCACACACTGACAACTGGATTCTAAAAGCACCACCAAGAATTTGCAAAGATGAGACATAAACGAAAGCTAGAGGGCTGCATGTCAGCACTAGAGTTCAATATGCTGCCCTGCTGTTGAATAAACAGATGTGACCAGCCAGGAAGGAGGGCACACCAGTGATCTCAGCACGCCAGAGGTGGAGGCAGGAGCACTGTGAGCTCAAGGCCAGCCTGGGCTAGAGTGAGTTCAAAGCTAGCTAAAACTATAGAGAAAGACCCTGTTGAGAGAGAGAGAGAGAAAGAGAGAGAGAGAGAGTTGTATGAATATAAAATAGGAATATGTAGGTGTGTATCTTACTGTTTTATGGCTGGAGAATTAATCAAAAGTTTAGAGAGTCTATTCATGGCAAAGTCCAGGTAAACAGCATGAGCTTGGGCGAGAACCATGCTAGCCACTATACACTAATAACATCAGTGTTGCCACTTAACATTTTCACCTGCAAAATAAGATTTTAAATATACATGTTGCATACAGTTTATTTTATGACTAATATAAAAATGGGTATGTGTATAATTCTGTTTATGATCCAAAACAACTTTGAGCATTAGCAAACAAGATGATTTTAAAAGAATCTTAGAAGATATATTACTCTCATGAAGATGTGTGGTTAATTTTTAAATTAATCTTATTTTTTATAATACACTTTCATGACAAAGTCAGGCATGGCAGAATTAATAAACTACTCTTGAAGATAATTAAATATCTTCAATTTCTTGAATATTGAAAAATGAGAGCACTAACTCTTTCTGATAATTTTGCCAGCTGCTGTTAAATGCTTATCATGAATTAAAGAAATAAAATGCATCTCTTGCACTTTAAATAGATAATAGTTTGCCTTTTTTCTATTAGAGGTAATTTTTTATCCTGTCAAACTATAGATACCATAATAAAATGGAGACAGTGAAATGTAATTAGCTCAAAAGACTGAACTTAATTTATCATGAATTACATGTAATAAGAAAAAAGTACAAAACCCTATCAAGCATTACTTAAAAAAAAATAGAAAAAAAAAAAAACCCTCAAAACTGTTCCATACTCTTGAAACTTGAAGCCATCCATCTTCGGCCAGTTTCTCGGGACGTCCGAAGCTTCCACCCGATCTCTTGCCTTCTGCACGCTGCGTTGCTTAGTGACTAGTGCTGGGGTTCAGCGTGAGCTGGGGCTGCTGTCCTGATCTTGAGGAATAATGCTCGAAAAGAGCTTTCAGTTTAAACTCAGGACATCACAAAGTGACCCCGAAAGAGCTCGAAAACGTCATCTTTTTACCACGCAGGGTCCCCACGTGCGAGCGCACAGCCTCGGGAATGGAGACACTCCGAGGAGACGCGTCTGGCGGCCTGGGACCCCTCCCTGGCCACTGCGCTGCCCGCCACCGGGGCCCAGCAGCAGAAGCAGAGCCGCCCGCCAGCCGCACGCAGGGACACCCTTCCGCCAAGCTCCTCTCCCTCACTGTTGCTTCACTATCTTGCTATACGTCTAGTTTCCCCGTACTGTCCTTTGGTCCAAAGCAAGGTTTTCTATTCCAAAAGTGCCACGTTCCTTTTGTCCTGTGTCCTCACTCTTTATTCAAGCCTAGCCTTCCTGCTGATAGACGCAGGGCAGGGCAGGGGCCTCGGGCCTGAGGCCAGTGGTGACACTCGGGCCTGAGGCCAGGGCTGCGTGGTGGCAGGCCTGGGCCGGGCAGAACCGCCTAAGATGCCTAGCCGCGCCTCGACAGGGCTTTGCGCTGCCACCTTCCCTGTTAATCTCTAAATCAGAGCACAGGCCTGTTAGCCTCACAGTCCCCAGCAGGTCCTCAAAGGGAGGCCGGTCAGCGCCAGGAGGCCTTGGGGTCCAGATGGAGGCTGGCAGGGCGATATTTACAGGAACAGAGTTAAGCCCTCCTACCCTTGTGAGCTGTGCCTGTGGGGAAGAGGACTCTTCTGATATATACGGAGAAAGACCCCAATTAGGTAACTCAGCTGCAGAAAAGCAACCCAAACGAGATCAGCGTCAGGCCAAGCGCCAAGGTCCTCCAGGCGGCCTCCAGGCGGCCCTCGGCTTCCGGCGCATCCTCCCCACCACCTGCCTGCCGGCATCGGATCCCGCTCACCTTGGCCTGCTCCATGTGCATTTTCAATATTTTGAAACTAAGCAACAGAAGAATGTCACTGAATAAAAAGATTCTTTAAGAGCTGTTTAAATCATCCGCAAACATCGGAGCGTCACTTGTAAGCGTCACCTCCCCTGCAGCGCTGGAGACCCTTGCAGCCCTGGCCTGCACCGCCGGCACCCTGGAGCCTTGCAGGGCTGGGGCCGGGAAAGGCCCGAGCGGGGCCCAGAGCGGGGCCGCGCCTTGCCGATCGCGTGATGGGGCGGCTGCTCCTTCCGCGAGAGCCGCTCTGCAGAGAACATTAATCTTCTTTAAGGAAACTCGGCCCACGCAGTCAATCGTGTGGTCGCTGACGGGTCTGCCTTGGAGAGCCGCCGCACGCCTGGCTTGGGCTCCCTGCAGCTCGACCAGGCTGCGGGGAAGGGCTGAGCTTTGCGCGGGCCGCTCGCACGTTCGCTTTCTGTCGCACTGACCCTGAGATCTCACCGGAGAAAATGAGCAGGTGTGTAGCCGAACGTCAGGCTTCTTGCCTGCTGGTGTTTCTGTCGGCGTGAGAAAGTGTGCAGCGCGAGCTGCGGCCGGCAAAGGGTGTCGCTAACGTACGTTCACACTTGCTGGGACTGCATCCTTCTTAAAGAATGACATGTGGCTCTTTGGAAATGACTCACTTAACAGTTTAGCTAAAATATCCCTCCCTTCCTAAGAACCCTTTGCTAAGTTGTGCCTTTCCCTGCGCTGGAGCGTAGCGAAGGACTTGACCGCTTCCTGCGCCAACACGGTGCCTTCCTCGTCCACATCCAGTGAGGGGCTGGGGGCGCAGACTCAGACCCCTCGGCTTCCGCTCCTCTGTGTGCAGCCCAGCAGTCACGAAGTAGGTGTTCATTAAATACCGCTTGACTGAGGCTGACAGGTCGGCCCCGAAACTGCAAGCTGAAGGGTCTTCCCTTCAGTCCTAACTTGCATTCGCTCTTTAATTGGCTATTAGCTGGAACTGACTGATAGGACAGCAGCTATGTGAATACAGTACTTAACCTTACCACTCAGAAGTTAACCTTAATTACTGTCCACTAACCCCAAAGCACCCAGGTTTCTCCACTTCACCCCCACAGTCCCACTCCAGGCATTTCTAGCAGGAAAAGGAATCACAATAGAATGTTTTTTATTGTTCTGTGAATGGCTATTAAACAGGTTCTGAAAGCGATCATCTGATCATTCTGTAGATATTGATTTTCCAGGTGTACAAAGATAAATAAAATATTGGAAAATCGAGCAGCAGGATAGAATGTGTTTGGTAAGAGAAAGGCTAGGCAATTACTTTTTAAATTATCATTGTATGTAAGGCTGGTGACCACAAGCTTGTCATCATTTTCATAACCCTGAAAAAAATGAAAATTAAAAAAATCCTATGGCTTTGCTCAAATCATATTTAATAGTAGTCATAGAAATGAAATAGTAATCAGTTATTTTAAGAGTAGAGATCACTGAAGTGCTTTCTATCTAAATGGTACATTATAGCAGAAAGACAAAAGGTAAATGGAATGTCTTGCTTTAAACAAAATGCTTTAGATTTGTTCTCATGAGCATTCTTTTCTATAGATGCAACCAAGATTATTAAAATAAAAATAGCTCAATAGCTTTTTTAATCCCTTGTAGTCTCCAAACTCATATTCTTTGTGTATTTTACAAAAGTTATATAAAATGAGAATTACATGTTATTAGAAATAAAACCTTGTGTCAATTCATATACTCAAATTTATTAGTATTTGCTTTATACATGGATTTGTTTTCATCAAGTTCTACTTGCAGTGTGCAAGAACGCAGTAAAATAGCATTATAAACCTGCGAAACGTTTGGGGTGTAATTTTATATGCAATTATGTTTTATGGCCTGAGTCCTTATGGTGGAAAAGTTTCCATTGTATTCAGAGCATAATAGGGTTTAGGGGAGTGGGCGGGCAGGGGCTGCATGCAGGGAGAGAGCCCGCTAGCAGGCTGAGGACAGCAACCCGATCCTAATGCACTGATCATTTTTAGATTTGCGAAAGTGCTCAGTTTTGCTGCAAGTCCCAGGGGAGCCCACTCTGGAGGTGTGAGCGGCCCCGGCGGGGGGGTGGGGCGGGCTCCCTCACCGCTGGCCTCATGTCTGTTCCAGTGAATGTGAAATCTCCCATTGGAAAAACAAAGCACTATGACACAGTGACTTCAGCTCCAGAAGGAAGTCCTGGCCACCGGCTGCAGTGCTGAGCACATGGAACTTTAGTCACCTAAGCAGGAAGGGGGGAGGGATCCTTTGGGGCCGACTGGGTAAAGGAGTTCATGGAGGGCTCATGTGTCACCAGGGCTGACCTTCTACGGAGCATCATCAGGCCGCCATCAGGACCTCGGGCAGAAGCACCCTCTAGAAGCTTATTTCCCTCTCCAGCTACTATTCAAGTGCTCGTGGGCCCGCAGGTGCCCCTGACATCACGTGGCCTGAGGCCCCCTTCCTCCAGGGGTTCTCTTTTTACTTAGTAGGTTCTTACATCTCCACACAAGGAAACCAGCCCAGGCAGGTGTGTCATTGTACACAGGGACACTTTTCACACAGCATGACCAAAAGCCTATGTCAGGTTAGCTGGAAGCCTGGAGCAAATCAGTGACTTTAATGACCGTCTTCACAGGATGTGTTGCCAGGATGCACCTGGGGCCATGTGACTTCAGTCCTGTTCGCTGCTTGTTGAGACACTGATGTAACCATGGTAGGGGCTCATTTTCATTGTGATTTCTTTGCACAAATCTGAGGTGGGTTCTCTTTCTGTAATGTGTTTAGCTTGCACAGGAACAGCAAGATTTATTCCCATAGTGCAGAGTGAGTTCTAGTAAAGATTAGCTACTGAAAGGGCCAGTGAGATAGCTCAGTGAACTAAGCACCTGCTTAGGCAAGCCCAGGGACCAGGGTTCAATCCCAGGCACCTCGTGCAGCACCATTCCCGCCCCCAGGCACACTAAGCCAGCCACCAAGACCAAGTGTTATGGTACACACCTGTAATCCCAGCATTGGAGAGGCTGAAAACAGGAGGATCACTATGAGTCTGAGCTGCATAGTGAGATCCTGTACCAAATACACACACACACACACACACACACACACACACACACAGTAGATACTAGAATGCACATTGTTATGGACAGGAATCATTATATTGCAGTCAAGTCCCTAAATTACAAGAAATATTTAGTATAATGGCAGAACAACCAAGAGCCAGGTAAACTAAGTGGATGGTCTACATTTATGTCCGAGTCTCTCCCAGGGTCCTGAGCTGCAGCTTAAAGACTTGATGAAATCAGATGCACGCCATTCCGTAGCTCTGCAGCTCCCCCACTCTGCCTTTATCACAATAGGCTATGTATCAATTTTATTTGGAAGATACAAGGAACAGAAGATTCTAATATTTTGTTAAATAATTTAATGGCAAAATATTATGCTAGATATTGATAAAAGACAGAACTTCACGCTTACGATATATGGCTTTCTACTTGGACCCCTGAACACCTAGCATGGCATTCATGTTCTTTGCTGAGTAGCTTTGTGATCCTTCCAATGAAGCACTCTGTCTGAGGCTAATAAAATTATAGTGCCGACTGTATTGCCTGCAGACCCTCACAGGGTTGGAATTTTGGCACTAAGACAAGTTGAAAAGATGTTTAAATTTTCTTCATATTATTCCCAAGTTCTAAGAAATGCTCAACTGATAGAAATTGAATGTTGTGTCTTTCTAGCAAATGCGGCTCTGAATGTTTTACCAGCGTGTGCGCCGACCCACAGCTTCCTTATGAAAGCTGGAGACGCCAGATGAGAGGGCAGAAGCAGACTGTCGGGTGGAGGCTAACACGTTTCACAGCTGACTGCGAGAAGGGGCGCTGGGCAGGGACCTGATTCCCTGGCCCCAGCTTCTCAGGCGAGGTGGCACCAGGCTCCAGCCCCGCAGCCCTGTGGGCACCCACACTCCTGTGAGAAGGGGCGCTGGGCAGGGACCTGATTCCCTGGCCCCAGCTTCTCAGGTGAGGCAGCACCAGGCCTCGGCCCTGCAGCCTTGTGGGCACCCACACTCCTGTATACAGCACCTAGCACGAAGGACAGCTCTGCCAAGCCAAGTACTCACAGCCCAAGCAGCAAACTATTAAGAAAACTTTTAAAATTAAAACATCGGGTTGTGTTTTATATGCATTTTTCCCCTTAAAGAGTGTTTGAAAAACTCACTTGATCACATTTTACCCACAAAGGACTTGGGTCAGCGCATCAACTCAGGCCCAATAAAGTCTGCTGCAACATCTGTCCAACTGCTTTTCTCACTTGGTATTTTCTCAAATGCTAAGTAGAAAAAAATTTAAGGAAATGGTATCTGCTTCCTATGAATTTTTAAACTTTAAAACAGCAAGCCAACAAACCACCAGCACCCTCGAGTCCATGAGGAGAAACAGCAAAAACAGTCATCACGTTCACACCTTGACCCCAGTGGACAAACACACACAGAAACAGCTAAACAGCTCTCTCTCTCTCTCTCTCTCTCTCTCTCTCTCTCTCTCCTGAGAGTTAATTACTACAGGGAATTTTTAGGTTAATTGTTGAGAGAGAAAGGAAAAAAGGAAGAAAAAAGAAAGAAGAAAAACAAAAGAAAGAGAGAACAAGAAAGAAAAAGAAAAAAGAAAAGAAAAGAAAAGAAAGAAAGAAAGAAAGAAAGAAAGAAAGAAAGAAAGA
>NDGN011541795.1:0-11098 GCA_002564285.1 Tympanoctomys barrerae | reverse complement strand
GAACTCAGATCCTTGCGTTTGCCAATCAAGCGCTTATCCTACTGAGCCATCTCCCCGGCCCCTGCATAGGTTTTCTCTGAGGAATTCCCAGCTGTTTTGTTTACTGCCTCCACTCTCCATATGTCTTCACTGGCAACTACAGAGGTTGAAAGGTTTCATACTGTGCAGGTAGAACCTCCTCCATCTATGAGGGCAACTGCACAAGCACACAACAGAGGCCCCGGCCTCCACTACACAGGAGAAATCTATGAGCTGTGCTTGTCTCCTTTGCTAGCTGGGCCCTGGGCGTAGGGCCCAAGAGTGGGTGAGGCTCTGGTTGCTGAGTCAGCTCCACTGGGGGCCTAAAGTTGGCACCTGGGCGACTTCACACAAGGTCTCCTGGTGGACAGGCATGAGCAATCAGGATGCCTCTGCCGCAAGTGGCTGCAGGCCTTAATCGCTGATGTGACTGATTAAATGGGTTGAATCCTGCCCATCTGGGCTCCAAATGGTTTAGAGTCAGCAGTTCATTGTCTCACCTGACAAGAAGTAGAATAAGTGGCTTGTCTTGGATGATGTTTTCCATCTTCCTCTCTGGCATTCTTGCCTAAACAAACCCAGAGACACAGTGGGATGGGGGCGAGGTGGGTTTCTATGTCATTGCTGTGGTCTGCACAAGAAACAGGGACCTGGCGGATGGCCTGGGGGGGATGAACTGTGAGCGCACCAAGCATGCATTACTGGGCTTAGAGCTCACTCTCTGAAGCTTGAGGTATCATGACAGTGATTTACAGTCAGGCTCAGTAAAACATGGTATGTATTAGAGAACCATGTGGAAACAGGGTCCCTGCGGGAAGGTAAAAGAATTTTCCAGTGACGCTGACCTGTGAGCAGATGGATGTGTTCCAGGCCCAGCGAGCTCAGCAGGGAGGACAGGCAGCCAGGCAGGAGCCCAGCCCAGAGGGAGTCAGGATGACCCAGTGACGGACAAGATAAGATGCCGCCAGGGACTGGGAGCTGACAAAGCACCAGGCCCCTGTGTGGGGTTGCGATGGCCAAGGTCAGGGCTCAGGTGACACGATGAACAAGGGACCTGTGTTAAACTAGTGAGCTCCTCCTGTGCAGGAATGCGAAGAAAACAAGGTGATAGCTGGTCCCACCAAGCTGCTATTCATGCTGCTCTGAACAGTGCCTTTGTTCTGTTTAGGCTGATAATTTTAGAAAAGTTACAATTATTGTGCAATAGCAAATAGAAACACTGAAATGACACCCAAGCTTTGGAGACAGATTTATTTACATCAACGGGCACTGACTGGGATCCCCAGAATATCAGGCCCTGATCTCTGGTGGTCTAGGACTTATCAGAGATAAGCCAGCAAGAAGTACAGAGGCAGAATGGCTTGGCAATTGGGGATTGGTTTATTCAGTGTGCATCATAGTGACCAGCGAATTCTAAGAGATGGGAGCAACCAGAACTGGAACAGGAATTAGTACCTGGGCAACTAACTGAAGTATCTGGGGGAGGCATTTTCTGTTACAGTTAGTGCTTGCAGAAGTGTGCTTGCTGCAGGCCCCAAGTTCCTGCAGGCTCACTTCCAGTCAAACCTTCCCGCTACTAACCCCAACTTGGCCTGGAATGCTCTGAGATGTAATTATTCTTGTGTATAAAAACCCTTGACTTTGTCCCCATGGCAACCTGCTCAGGTTCCCCCCGCCCCCATATTGGGAGCATCCTGCTTTTGCTCTCCAATCTTGTAAATGTTTTTGCTCAATTCTCTCTTGACTCTGCCTTGTAATTCTTTCTGGGTTGAGGGAAGGACCCACCATCCAGACATAAGCTAATGAGCTAATGCACATTGCTCCCATTTCCTTATTACTTTTCTTGCCGAATTTTCATGTCTCTGCAACTAAAAAGAGACTGAATGGATCATATCAAGGATGTGTCCAGATCTCATTCTTAATGCATTTTGTGTAATGAGAAAAGAAAAACAGAAACTTTTCCAATCCAGGCAAAAGCTTGAAGAATTTTGGGATTTGTTTGTTTGTTTTTTGAGACAGGATCTTTCTATGTAGTTCAGGCTGGTCTTGAACTCACTATACTATGTAGGTGAAACTGGCTTTGAACTCATAGTGATCCTACTGCCTCCACCTCCCACATGCACCATCACACCCAGCCTTCAAGATTTTTGAGGCCTGTTTATCCAGGTTAAAGACAGTTGCTATTATTAAAAAGCTCATCAGAATCACTTCAGATTCTCCTCTGACATACAAGATAAGAGCTAAGAGTTGACACCTCCACTGGTTTCCATAACTACCAGAAGCAGCTATGATAATGCCAGAGCAAGAACTAGAGGACTCAGAAATTTCAATTAAAAAAAAAAAATTAGTGACCAGATTATAGGCAATTTGAAAAGAAGACGCATAGTCCACTTAGCCTGTCTCTTGTGTTTTCAGTTTTCCCTGGTCATGTGGGTGGAGTGGCAAGAGGCAAAGGGAGGGCTCCTCTTTCTTTTTCCTGGGTTGGTGTTCTTCCTGACTGCGTGTCTTGTGACTTTGATGAGATTACTTGGTGACCTACTTTCGGTTATACAGTTGGGCTATAACCCGTTTTGGGGGATGGTGGATCAATACAGCCCTGTGTTCCTGTTCCATACACAGGCTCGTAGAGAGCAGCTGAAGCTGGAGATTGGTCACACGTGGGGGGGTGGGGAAGGGAGGCAAGTCTGAGAACAAAGAGTGCCTGAGGCATTACAAGCTGCTTCAGTCCGAAGACAATTAGTTGCTAGGCAGGGTGGTGTCACGTGACACCAACTGTGTCAGATGTGTAAATAAATACCCCTGCATTGGCTGACCAGTTTCCTTTCCTTTCATCAGGAAAGAGGATTCCACTTGACCTCAGCTTTTGTCTCTTATTTTTGCCATCCTCCTGCCACTCCCACCCCCTTGAACTTTAAGAGCCTCTCAGGACATGGCATAGGCTCATGGTTGTATTTTTTCTAAAGAAGCAATTCCAAAGACCAGACTCTGCCTGAGAACTTGTTTCTGTATCTAGGGATCCCAGGCTATGGGTATCAGGATTGGGACAGGGATAGAGAGGCAGCAACACCAGATTAACTCCAAATTTATTCGAGACTGTTCTGCATTCTCCTTGCCTTTCTGAATCCTCCCCTGGGAGACAGATCTCCTGGAAACATTAAACCTCGAGGTGACAACATTGCGTGCTTGTGTAGCATCTTTCTCACATCTTGCCTCAGACAAAACTCTCTTCTAGAAAATTTACAAGTGTCTGAGGCATTTCTAGAGCAGAAGAGCACCTCCGCAGTGTGGATGGTGTAACACCTAAGGGCAGGGATAATGTCTAATACCCACCTGACTCACCTATATGGATGCCTATTTCATCCTACACTCAATTCTTGAGTGAAAGAAGTCATCTCATGAAGTTACAATGATTAAATAAGGTAATGCATATAAAGCAGAATGGCATGCAGCGAACTGCCAATGAAGTTTAGCTCTTATTATGAGTAATCATAGGACTGCTTTAATCCTAGGAGCATCTCCCATATACAACAAAATACCGAGTGTTTAAATCCTGAAAAGTTCCAGGGTGTCTATGCCTGAATACAGTAGCTCCTCAACTCTTGGCTGATAAAATGAAGGTGCCAAAGTCTGTGTATTCCCTTCTTTTGTGTTTGGCCCAGAGATTTGTTTATTCTGTGTTCACTGTGTGCTGGGCACGGTGCTAGGCAACTTGATTGGTGACCTCACAAAGTTTAAAATCTTGTTGTGGAAACAGGGCCAATAAATGTAACTAAGTAATAAATATTCCTAGGCAGTACACGACAGGCTATGTTGCTCCATGGTACTTCTGGTAGCAAGTGCTGTGAGAGGTAAGTAGAGAGAACGAATCCTATTTTGTTCTAGGCCCTGGATTAAAAACATCACCTTATTTAAGTTTTCATGAATTCTATGCTAGAAACCTATGCAGCCCCGGATAGCGTAACACGTAAGGGCAGAGATATTCCTGAGTCACCTACGTAGGAGCCTCTTTCAGCCTATACTCCCGTGACTGAAGGAAGTCACCTCCTGAAGTTGTCAGGATGAGGGCTGACACTTGGACTCGGTGAGATTCAGTGATTTCCTGTTGCAGTTAAGGTTTAAAGGGGAAAAGATTTAATATAGGACAATTAATTTATAGGATTGTTTTATAATATTCTCCCTAAGGGCCAGATGCAAACGAGTACAGATCTGTCCACACTAGAGACCCAAAGAATCCAGCTGAGGGCCTGCAATGCACAGCAATGTCCTGCAGCTGAAGACCCAGAGCCCACGGCAATGTCCTCCGTGAGTCTAGACCTCTAGCTGGAGGTCTAGAGCCCACGACAATGTCTCATGCAAGTCCGTATCAAGGATCTGCTCTGGGAAGGCTCCAAGGTCAGTGGCGGAAGCTAGAAAGTCTGTGCCAGCGGGATGAAGGATCTGTGCCAGCAGGCTGAGGAATCCGCACTGGAGCCAGGAAACGATGCTCAGGATAAGAATTAGAGCTCCCTCAAAGAGAACCACGGCTATCCTCAGTGACAGCGAGCTCCTGAGCTCCTCCAACAATGAGAAGAGCAGAGTTTACATCAGGAAAACTAGGGTGACACAAAAGCTCCCCCGGGAGAATCAATGGCACGCCCTCTTCTGCTCCACTCTTTTATGCTGCTGGCAACAACCCTCGGGTGGGCCTTCCTGAGGCAGCACCATGCTGACTCAGTTCAGCTGGGTGTCACAGACTGCCTAAGAGTTAATCCACCCCACTTCCCAAGGACAGACAGTAAGCAGCTGAGCCAGAATTTGAACCCAGTCCTTCTGGCCCTTAATCCTCTCAAATAGAAGCAGGGATTATCAGGCCTGTCCTGCAATAGGGGAACAGGAAGCCAGGGGCTAATACTTGACCAGGCCACTGAAATAGCTGCAGTTGAGCTGGGATTCAAACACATCCTTCTGGAGGTCTCTGCTCCCTGTGCTCCTTGGAGCCTCGCCTGGATGCCCTTCCTATGCCAGAGGACAGCAGAAGCTGTGGTGCCAGTGAGAAGCAGGCACTGGAGTGTTGCACTACAACTGCTGAAGAAGGCTGTATCTGAGCCACCAGGACCCTCACAGGGCTGCCCCCTGCCAAAGACAGCCAGTTCATTATACAGATGCCAACCTGAGGCCCCACACAGCTCATTCTGGGCTCCCCGCCATCCTTTTGCCTTGGCTGGGCTCCCCTCACCACAAGCCTCTCCCTCATATTCCTTAGGACCTGTTCTTCCCCACCTCTCTAGCAGTGCCCCAGGGACTTGATGGCTAGGACAAAGCCTTGGCAAGTGGTCAGGCGGGTCCTGGACCAGTGCGATTATTGTGAGCATCTCCTATTTCATGGCTCGTGGTAGCATTCAGTAAATGTTACACAGATGAGGACTTTGATGAGTAAACCAGCAATGGAGGCCACTATGGAGCAGCTCTGAGCAGGATTTCATATTAATCAACCAGCTTTTCATGTTTACTTGTGAGTTTGCTCAAGGCCTAGGACAACAAACTCATAGCAAGTGAACCTCTGTGAGTCACTGGTCCTGGCTGAGGCCTGTGAAGTTGGGACTTTGGCCTCAAAGGACAAGATAAGGCCACAGCTCGGGACATTTGGTTCCAACCCCAACTAACTAAAAGGAGGCTGCAGCTGCAGGCGCCTCACTCCTGACGCGAAGGCCTTCCAGGAGAGGACTTTGTTCTCCTAAGTTAACATATTACTTGGAGAAATTCTTAAAGGGATTCCCAAGTCCTGCCCAGACTCCTGCATTTTCGTCTCCTTTGCTTGGTAACATAACAAATATAGGCTACCTAGAGACATTCTTTGTCTTAAGGCCCAAACATCTCTGAGAGGGTTTTTGATCCTCCTGGATCTCTAAAATCATTCCATTTGTCTCATTTATCTAAGCTTTTGCTGTCCACTTGTGTGGGAGATTGTGGCTTGATCAGTTTGCGATAGCCACGGAATAATATGAAGCGGAGCCAGCCGGATAAAGTAGCACTGACTGCTCTCCACAACCTGCAGGAAAGAAGACCATCTCTTCATAGGCCTCGCGTCCAATCGCGCCATCTCGTGGTCTGTTTTGGAAGTGCATCACATCGGGCTCAGGGACACCCAAGGCAGATTAAATACGCGAAGGGCCAGTGGGATTGGGGCATGAACAAGGCCCTGTGGAGAGCAGTTTAACTATATGCAGGAACATAATACTGACAAGTAACCCCAAAGGATTTTCCCACCTCCACGGTGAATGTGGAGAATCCTGTCAAAAATCTGAATGGAAATTATACAATGGGAAACCTTGTTGCTGGAGAAACGGATAAGATCAGTCAGACCTGTTTTCTTGAGCTAAGCACAGACAAAACTGCCTCTCTTGTCATCTGAGATGAGTGAACACATTTTCGAGGGTGATCACAATTCAAGGACCATTGCCTGGCTCACTGCTGCACATCCCCCAGACAAGAGGTGCTGGCAGAGATAGGGAGGGCGACCTCAGGGCAGGCACCAATTAGCCACCTCCTCTCGGAGAGCTCTTGAAGCTCAGGAGGCTACAAGGAAGAGCCAGGCCTGATGTCAGTCCTTTATTCCTCCACTGGGTCAAGGTCCCTTCAACCCCTATCCTACTCAAACTGTCATTCACAGTCCAGGAATCAAACCACATGTTTATTCCTGCTCTTAATTTAATTTTCCTGTGCAAAAAGATCTTGCAGCCTAATCTGAATAATTTGGGGTTCCAGGTGACTGGGAACTGTGATGGCAGCTCACGTAGGCGGTGCTGGATTCTGATGGGCGTGGCTGGGGAGAGGAACCCGTCAGGTGGAGTTGTGTGAGCAGAGGGGAGCGGCAGTGTCATGCCCAGGTGCTGGCAGGGCATCTGGGACTCACTCCTACCTGTCGCTGCGGTTTGGATCTGGGCAGCCTGCCCGAGGCACGTGTCTCAAAGCCTTGTCCACATCTGGGGCGAAGCTGTAAGAGCTGCGGCCTGGCAGGAGAAAGTCTGATCACTGGGTGGTGCTTGAAGGGAATGGCGGGACACCTTCTCCTGTTTTCTTTGCTCCCAGGCCCCTGATACAGTGGATTTGCTCCATCACATGTTCTTGTCATGATGTGCAGCCTTGCAACAGGCCCAAAACTGTGAGCCAGCTCGCCACAGCCTGGAGCCTCCAACAAACCTGGAGCCCAAATAAGCCTGTTTTCCTTTTTTCTTCTTTCTGTATTCTTCTTTTCTGTATTTCTCTCCCTGTCCATCCCTGGCCCTCCACCTCCCCATCCCCTCTCTACACCACACTGTGCATTGAACCCAGGAGCTGACACACACTAGGGAAGTGCTCTAGCACTGGGCTAAACCCCAGCTCTTTCTTTTTATTCTGAGGCAGGGTCATGCTAAATTGCTCAGATTGGACTTGAACTTGGGATCCTTCTGCCTCAACCTCCCACGTGTCTGGGATTACAAGTGCCCATGACCACATACGGCAAACGTTTTTCTCTTTATAAGTTTATATCTCAGGCATTTTGTCACAGTGATGAAGAGCTATCTAGCACACCCATTAATGGCCATGGACACATTTGAGCTAGATGATGGTGCAAACATACCTTATTTTTCCCTTTATGTAACTTTTATTCCTTGCAGAGACTGTCATGTCTGCATACTCTGAAGACCCTTCTTCCGTTTTTACCCAATCGCTCTCCCTCTGGCTGTAGCTACTTCCCACTGGCCCTTGTGCTTGCCTTGGGCACCTGGGGGCTCTGGAAAAGAGCACCAGGAAGGTAAACTTCTTTTGTGTTACCATTTGTTGCAAGAATTGAATAAGTGCTTTAAAATTCTGAAAGACCCTCTTCCCACAGGGTGTCTATGTCCTGCAATGTACAAGAAAAATCCTCTACAGACACATGGGGAAGAAGAAAAATGGCAGCCTGTGGCCCCTGATGCATCCTGGTATTTTCTGTATCCCATCGATGTCCCTTATGAGGTGGAACACTTACAAGCAGGGCAAGGGCTTGCACAACTCTTGTATTTGTAAGAGTTTCTCCTGGTCTAAAAATGACTTGCCAGTAGTTTATGAGGATGATCTCAGCAAGACAGTGGAACAGGCTCAGCTAACTCCTGGGTAAGACAGACACAGCCATGACCAGAGCTTCGGCTGAAGACCCCACAAGGCACAGAGTCACTGCTGATAGCCAGCACAGTGGGAAGGATTGTTAGAATACCCAGGAGTGCTTGTGTCTGGAGGGTGCTGAAGCCAACCAAGCCAGCCTTTGGGCAAGAGGCAGCACAGAGCTCCACCTAGTGATCCCCGCCTTCCACAGAGCAGGAGAACGAGAAACCTGGAGAATAAAATGCAAAGCTACGAGTGACCGTGTATGGGTGTCTGACATGTGCAAAATAGGATCACAGTTGTTGGATAATTAAATATTTCCTCTTGAAATGTTTTATGTTCATAAAATAAAAGTAGCACCTAAGTACTCCTTTAGTAAGAGGCTCAGCTTTTATTATGTGACACATTGTGTACGGATCTGCTTATCACTTTATTTTATAGGTTGTGTTATGTTTGTGAACCCAGAATATATATTATTCAAAATGTTCCAGTTTGCAGTAATTTATTTTTTTTTCTTACTAGAATTTAGGAAAGATTTTATATGTAGCAATGGTATTTTGTTCAGAGTAAACACAGGAAAAATTTAATAAACACTGTTTTGGAAATACATTTGTGTATGTGCCAGAGAGGAGACCAAAGATACAAGAAATGGGACAAAGGCAGAGAGTCCTGGGGGTGTAGCTCAGTGGTAGAACGTGTGTTTAGTGTGCACAAGGAACTGGGCGTGAGCCCCAGCACAAGGGGAAGGAAGGAAGGAAAGAAAGAAGGAAGGGAGGCTGGCAAGCGTAAGTCCTGAATTCAATCCTCAGTACAAAAAAAAAAAGAGCAGGAGAGATAGCTCAGTAGAATAAGCACTTGCCTGGCAAGAACAAAGGAAGAAAGGAAGGAAGGAAGGTAGGAAGGAGGAAGAAAGAAAGGAAGAAAGGAAAGCGGGAAGGAGGAAAGGATGAAGGAAGGAAAGGAATTTTAAAATTTAGTCAAAGTACCATGATCAAAGTACCATTAAAAAAAGGAACATTAATACTTCAATGGAAGGAAGTAAAGAAAAGTAAAAATAAAAAAAGAGAGGAAAGAAACAGGAAGATGTAAAACCAGTGAAAGAGCAAGTAGGTCAGAGAGCTGAAAGACATGTCCCATGGCCAAATAGCAAACAGGGTTTGGGTGAGAACAAAGACAGATTCCTTGTTTGTCTCTATATATTCTTAGAAGGCAGCGATGTCATTTTCAGACAAGCAAAATACAGACTTTCCTGATGACTCGAGTCATGTCATGTATGGAATTGAGCAACTTGTGCAGGCAACAGACGGCAACCTCAGAAATAGTGTGTCTGACAGCTAGGTGTGGGTGTGTGTGGAGCCAGCACATGATTGAATAAGAATGTATTATTAGATGTAACATATCTTCTTGGGAATATTTTAATTACATTGAAAAATTATCCAAATTATAAAAAAACTTCTTTAAATCATATTGTATTGGTACATTTTGGATATACATAATGATTACATTCATCATAGAAAATATACACGTGTAAAAAGCATTTCTGGGCCAAGGAGATGGCAAGCGCAAGGGCCTGAGTTCAATCCCCGGTTCTGTCAAAATAAATAAATACATACATACATACATAGCATTTTTGAAGTATAAAATGCTTTAGCTTTTGAGGCTAATAGGTGTCCTGGATTATTTCTGAAGCAGTTCGGGATCAATTCCTATCCTAGCGCTACCCGCACGTTGGTTGGACATGTCAGAGCATCTCCCAAGGGGCCCTGGAGCTGAGTGCTCAGTGTGGCAAGAAGAGAGTTGGCAGAACGTTAAGAAATGGAACCAAGTGGGAGGTGATTAGGCTATTGGGGCAAGAGATTAATGGAGTTCGTAGAGGATCCTGGTGAGTTCTCACAACAGTGTGTTATGACAAAGCAAAAGCGCCCCTGTGCCCGGCCCTTTTCCACATGTGCCGCGACATGGCTGTGTTGTGCCCAGGCCCACGCCAGAGGCTGAACAGATGGGGCTGCTTGATTTGCACTTTCAGCCCCCAAAATGTGAGCTAAATAAATTTTTTCTTATAAAGTAACCCAGCTCAGATACTGTATCTTGTTATAGCCGGGGGGGGGGGAATGGAGTATCCATAATGCCATCCCCACCTCAGTAAGCTAAGAATTTGAAAATGTAGCCACAGTAGCATAACCAACATTGATACTGAATACCATCCAATAGGGAGTGTTAAAGTTCGTCCAATGTGCTTATCATTTTTTTTTCAAATGGCACATTTTATGCATTAAAAATCTAGTTAGCCAGGCATGGTGGTACGGCCCTGTGATCCCAGCAGGCTGGGAGGCTGAGGCAGGAAGTTCAAGCCCAGCCTGGGCAACTTACTGACTTAGCAAGACTCGGTCTCAAAATAAAAAATAAAAAATAAAAAAATGAAAGAAAGGGCTGGGGATGTATCTCTGTAGGA
Source organism: Tympanoctomys barrerae (assembly GCA_002564285.1). NCBI lineage: Eukaryota > Metazoa > Chordata > Mammalia > Rodentia > Octodontidae > Tympanoctomys > Tympanoctomys barrerae. The sequence continues at coordinate 525 of NDGN011541795.1, read as the reverse complement.
AGGCTCTGGGTTCAATCCCTAGTAAGAAAAGATATGCATATTTATTATTGGAACAGCAATATTCATCAGAGAACACTTTTTGATTTTTAAAAAATCTTTTAGTGTATTTATTTGGTACAGAGTCTTGCTACACACCTCATAGTGATCTTCCTGTCTCAGCCTCCCCAGCGCTGGGATTAGAGGGGTGCGCCACTGCAGCTGGTTTCAGTGGCTGGATTATATGTCCTGGGTGGGGCCAGAACAGCATGCAGGTCCAGGGATTAAACCCAGCTCCTTGAGTTTACCAGGCAGGCACATAGACTGCCAAGGTATTTCCCCAGCCTGAGGGGGAAAAAAAAATAAATCTTACACCCTACCTCATTCAATAAAAAATTCAAGATGATTCCTAGATCTAAGTGTGAAAGAGAAAACAGGTTTAGAAAAATGTAGATTTAAGTCAGTAAAGATTTCTTAAACTGAAGACAAAAGGGCTAAAATAATTTCTTACTAGAATTGGTTCCATGAAAGATATATATCATCAAAAAA
>NDGN011541794.1:36847-58730 GCA_002564285.1 Tympanoctomys barrerae | reverse complement strand
AAAAAAAAAAAAGAACATGTCTGAAGTATTTTCCCCACCATCAAATGTTTTGCCTTAGCAGAGATCTAGAATCTCTCCCTTTCCCAGCAGCGATTCTGAAGTGATACATTTTTCTCTTGGAAATTCAAATGAAAAAAAAAAATCCCCATCCAGAAGCCCCAAGCAATATATCTTAACATCTTAATTTCATTAGGGGGAATGCAGTGATTGATCATTTATCATTCTGAGATCGAGTAAACTATCTGGAGGATTACAATCTATGGCCTCTACACAACAGATGGGATATTCACATGTATTCTGGCTGCATGAAGGCTTTGGGGTCCAAGTTGTCTTTGAAGAAGTGGGATGCTAAAAAGATTATTGGGAGAGGCTGCCTTCACCACCATAATATAAGCCGAAAGCTTGTCTTGCTCCAAATTATGGGCTCCCCAGCGATGGTCAGGATGACTGCCATGCGGTAACTCCCACTCCTGGGTTCCATTCCATGGGAGCTTGCCTTCCTGCCTCCATCCTTGCAAAGGTAACTTAGAAATGCTGTGGGAACATCGCATGAAATCCACTGGGCTTCATGGGATTTTTGCTTCTCAGCCACTCTGTGCAAAATAAATTTTACTGCAGTATAAGCAAAATGACATCTTCCTAGGACAATGGAACAAACTATTGATAACACAGCTCCCACTCTTATTCCCACATAGACATCACTAGTGCCTCTTTATGTCGGGTAGATTGCATGGTCAGCAGGGGTACGGGCTAGGATGCTACAGAATAAGGTTTATGGGGCGTCTGTAGGATCACTGGTTTTGTGCTAGATGTGTGGATGGGAACAGGATTTCCATAGCAAAAGTTAAGTCATCCTCAAGTCCAAGTATGAGCTCCATCGTGGCCAATCTGAAGTCAGTACCTGCCCTGCGTGTTGTGCTCCAGTATGAATTTTAAGAAACAAAGACAAGATGCCTCCAAAATCTCTGCACATCCACACAGAGTTTGCTCAGAAATCCCACTGACCAATACACCACCTTGAAGAGGAACAATGACATCTCCCTCCCAAGAATGAGGGCTCTGATAAAAACAGGTGTTATTTCAGAGGGAATTTAAGGCTAGGCATATTTGCATAGTGCCAGAAACCAGGATGCTCTCTGGTTTGAATTTAGTTAAGTCCCATGACAAAATCTGCCCGCATGCATCTGCACACAAAGCACAGGGCTTCAGTCTCCCCTCTAGCTCCAGGTCATGGAGCTAACTGAACCCTGGAAGCATGGTGACTGAGGGGCTCCACGAGTCATGAAGCATATTTACAATGGACCTCTGCGATGGACCATTCTCCCAGCTGTTATGGGGCTTCCAGCGATCACAAATGTTTCCCACTTTGGTATAGAGGTCACCCAAGAGGGAATTCCTGCACTGATTTTATTGCTGGTCACTTTGAAGATCAAACAGCAAAATGCATTTTCATAATACACAAGCTGGCTAGATATTTCCTTATTAAACCCCAAGGTCCTGGCAGGCAGGAGCTTGGCATCCAGGGCTGAGGGCTGGAAAATTGCCTCTGGGTAAAACTGGGCCGGGGGCCAGGGGACTGGGGCATGACCAAGTGGGTGTCTGAGGCAAGACACCAGTGGCTTTTGGGGGCACCCTTGAAGTTACTGCCAAACTGAGGACGCCAGCCTCCTCAGGCAGCCCCCACATGGTACCTGACACATGAGAGGCCTCAGCTTTGCCGCGGACACCTTCCTTGGGATCCAGCCTCACGCGCTGTACTGTAAACCCCACAGGGGTGTACTAAGCTCTTGCATGGCAGGCCAACCTACCCTCAGGGGTCAGAGGGTGGTTGCTGGTAGGAATCCTACTGCAGAAAGAGGCACAGAGCTGAAACCTCCACAGGCATTTGCATGTATGGCTGTCTGTGCCTTGGGTCCTTAGCCCTCTGCCCTTCACCTGGCTGCTTCCTGCTAATCCCTAGCTATCAACTTCAAAGACCCCTTTCTGCAGGACTCCGGATTCTGAGAGCAATCTGGCTTCATGCACTTGGGTTCCTGTCGGGTTATCATCTCCCTGCACCCCCCGTAGCCTTCATGAAGACAGGCTGTGTGCATCTCACTCACTACAGGTGATCTAGTTGTCTGCCACATAGTGGGTGCTCAAAAAAGTATCAGAATACTAAGTGGCTAAGGAGAGAGCTGCACTGACTGACAATAACAAACAGTTGCCAGGTACTTATTTCCACTGCTGCTCTGTATGGCAGTGACTTTCAGCCTCAGAACTATCTGACACTTTGCACTGGCTAATTTCTTGATGTCACAGCCACTAAATATGCACATATGAGTCAGGGCCCAACAGAAGCTCCATACATGTGAACCACCTGTCATGTCTTCCTCCTTCTAGTTTGGGGACCCTCAGGTAGCACACATAACCTCTCTGAGTCCTAGTTCAGTTTTCTCATCTCCGAAGTGAAGACAGTAACTCTAAGTATCCCAAGTTGTTGAGAAGATAAATGAAATGAACGATGCCTAGCCCGTCCTCTGCCGCCACCTGACAGATAAGCAAAGTCCAGTTAGCAATGATGCTCACTGCCTCCACCTCTACGGGAATCCGTACAGAGCAGAGAGCTGGACATCAGGACCAGCTTGAACCCCAGTGCAAAAAGCACCTGCCTGGGTTGTTCAGGACCAGTCACCTTCCTGGAAAGAACTGTGCAGAGTGAAGAAGGAGCATACACACCACTGGGGCCAGGAAGGAGAAGTGGCAGGAGGCCACCTAAGCTTTCTTCAAACAGCAAGTTCCATGCCTCCGACCTGGGGCACCTCCGGCAGCTAGCCCTGTTGGCAGCCTCTTGCTTTCTCCTGGGCTCTTCCTGTTGGCACAGCCCACCCTGCCCCACAAAGCTTCAGTGGGTTTTTCATAGCTCCAGCTGTTAGATAAACTTTCAAGGATATTTCTGTGGCAGGTACAAACCTGGACAGGAAGCCTCAGGAAGAAATCCTAAATTAATTATATGTCAACATTTAAGCCACAAGAAGGAGCAGTTGTCATAAATTTTTGGAAGGTTGGGATCCAATTTTAGTTGTAAATGTGAGCAAGCTCACTGACTCACTTGTGAATGGGTGCCAACAAAATGATATATTTTACATTCTTTCACAGCTTGTTTTGGCTAAACACATTGAAAAAAGAAAGGAATCAGTTTTTATTCTTCATGGGCTGAGGCATTCAATCATGCAAAAGAGCTGCACCACATTTGTGCCAAAGCAGAGGAAGTTAGCGAGGTTTACCTGCTTCTTTGCTTGCCTCCCACCTTCACTGAAAAACAAAAAGGGACTGAAAGTGCAAAAAGAGACCCCAGGGCCACAGTAGAGTCTTCAGCAGGCCCCACAGCTGGCCACACGTGATGACCACCAAGACTCCTCCAGTAACTACCCTGCTGGTAACTTTTAGTCTTGACTAAGCCCTGACACAGAATGGCTTCCCAAACCTTATCCCTCTAAGCTTCTGCCCCATGTAGAGTCAGGTGGTGGGCAGCCACTAGCAGAAAGGTAGAAAAGTTCTTAATTTTCACACTGCGCCACTGGGCTATTGTTGTTATTTTCGCTTTCTGCTTACATGTTCATTCAACTGATGATTTCATCCAAGAAGCGTTTATTTTTGCTGGCTATGAGGCTAGGCTAGGGATTGGAAGAGGAAGACGCAGACCCCTGTGAGATTTGGCCCAAGTCAGGGCCATAGATGAGCAGATGGACAACTTCAATGCAACGGGATGTGCAAGCTAAAGGTGTTGGGGGGAGGGAGAGCAGGGTGCTGAAGCAGTTGGAAGGCCCCTGACACTGGGTCGGCAAAGACTCCTCACAGAAGGTGACTTCCAGGCTTAACATGAAAAGGATGCTATATGATGATGAAGGCAGAAAGTGGGGTGCTTTCTTTAGAAGATAAAGAACCAAAGACTACCAACAACTACCAAAAGGATAGAGGCAGGGATGGATCCTCCTCCCATTCCTCAAAGATAGCATGGCTCTTCCAGCACTTTGATTGTGGACTTTGGCCCTCCAGAACCATGAGAAAATATAGCTCTGCTGTTTAAAGCCATCCAGCCCACAACGTTTCACCCCAGTATCCTTAGGAAACTACTATAAGAACCATGGTAGAGTCTTGCTATTCTGTTCCCCTTAGATCTAAACTTCAAGCTCCTTGGCACTAAGACCACCGATGGCCCATGTAGGAGAGGCGATCTGAGATTCCAGGAGCATCTCCCCTGGCCTCTGGCTCCTTGCACCTGGTTGAGCACCTGGGTTCAGAGGCTTGAGTTGGAATTTACCCAGGGGTGGCCACCCGTGAGAGAATTTGCAGCAAATGTCAATATTTATCCACGGGCAGCAGTTGGGTTTGTACTATGAAAGCCCTAACAGATTTTTTTCAGAGATTTCAATCCATGTGGTCCTTAGCCCATGTAGTAACTTTGTCCCGAGGAAACCCTTGAAGATGAGCCTGGAAGGACAAAAGTCCCTCACAGTGGGTTTTGGCAGACAACAACTCAGGAAACACAAGTGGATTGGTCCCTGGCCAGGGTCTTCAGGGGGCTCAGCACACAATCGCGGTGCTTGTACGGTTGTAGCTTTGCGCCGGAGCCTCCCCGCCCTCCCTTGGTGCTGATCTGCTATTCCTAGCTGGAAGCAGGAATGTCATTCTCTTCCCAGGGACACCAGCTGACACAGCTGACAGCCCTGTGGGATGGCAGGAGCACACATGTCCCCACACCTCTTCCTGGAGGAGAAGATAATCCTGGTCTTCCCAGTTCTGGCCTGAGTGAGGGGGTGGTAGATCAGGGAGTATTGAGCTGTGTATACAATGCTGGTCAGCACAGTGCTGGTCATAAGGAGGTTCTTAATAAAGGAGTAGGTGAATGTATGACATCTTGGTCTCTTCGATCCAACTGAATCTGAGGCAGTGGTAAGCTACACAGGCTTTAATAAGAACGTACATTCACTTTTCTGGGCCTTAACTGTCCCATCTGTGAGCTAGAAATAGTACAAACCTAGGTATGTCATACAGGCCTTCAAAGAATTTGAGGAGACTGTACGTATCAGTGACTTTCATGAATTTTTTGACAGTACTAATGGCTCAACAAATATTAGCCAGTATGATTACCATTTTTAAGTTTTATCATGGAGTAATGTGTCAATATAATAGAAATTTTAATGTCTGGTAGTTCTAGGCTTGGGCTTGGGATAGGAAAGAGCTTAGAGAAATTCTTGCCAGAATATAGTTCACAAATTCTATTGTCTTTATTTCAGCTGGCCACCATGATAACTCTGTGACATAGGGTGATGCTTGTTATATCCATTTCTGATAAGATAATTTTAATTTCAGAATAATTTAGCTTTGAACTACAAGCTCTCCAGTGTTAATGGGCAGACCAAGATCCCAGCCCAGAAAATTCCTCTGACACTACAGCAGAGTATGGTGGCACTCAGTGTCTCTTTTCTGAAGTAAAGAAAGGAAGAAAGACTCAACTGCAAAATGCTTCTCAGGCACAGGTAGGAAAAGAAAGGCAGAAAACATCTGAAAGGTATCATCAGGAGCCTGGGTACCACTACCTGGGTGGCTTTTGACAAGTGAACTTTTTTTTTTCTGACGGTGTCCCTAGGTCTCTTTCAGGTCTCAAATCCTAGCAGGAGTAATAAGGTGGAGCCAGAAGCGAGGGCTTCGTGGGCATTTAATTTCCTAAGTCTCAGCATCTTTATCTGGCAAATGGAGATGGTGCCTGCAGGCCTGCTTGGAGGCTGGGAGGACACGTGTGTAGGAAACAGCTTCACAGGCACCAGTGACACGAGATGGGATGAAGCAAACTATGGTGGCAGGTTGGAAGACAGCGCCAGAAGGAAATGGTCCAAGACAAAATTGCATTAATATTAACCAATAGGCTCTTTCAGAACAGCAAGCAATGAAACAGTAATTTTAGAGAAACAAAACCCTCCCTAGCAAAAGTCTGCTGGAGGGAGCGGAAATTAAGGCACAAGCGCGTGGCCCTTGGCTTACCTATCTCAAAAACAGAGGATGAAACAGAGTCTTTGTAAACCAATATTTGTGAAAGCCCCCCTGGGCTTTTTGCCTGCGCAGACTGCCTATTATCTTGGCAAAGGATGAAAACAAATGAATTCTTATTCAAAATGAGCATGAAGCAAATTCAGGTAAATGTGACTAGCATCATTGGAAGCTACTATTAACTGGGTACCTATGATGAGCTGGGCATTGCTTTACAACTGTGAAGATATTTTAATTGGAAAAGAAATCAGTACTCTTATTAAAGGGACATAGTATTCAGTCATACGCATGGTCATACCTTTCTTTTCTCCACACATATTTGTTGAGTTTCTATTAGGCATAGGTTGGGTACCAAGTGTGATACAGAACCACCACAAAACAAGCCTAATTCCCTTTTGTAAGCCACACGTTCTCTACCTCAGCACTTCTGACTTTTTGGAAGAAGAATGCTTGGTTAAGCAATTCTATGGTTTGGGTGGTTATTTGGTAAATGTTTGTTTGAGAAAGGGTTTTGCTAGGTTAGGCTAGCTTTGAACTATGTACCCCAGGCTGGCCTCAAACTCCCAGTAATCTTCCTGCCTCAGCCTCCCGAATGCTGGGATTATAGGTGTGCGCCTCTACACCCAGCTGTGTTTGGTGAATTACAGGCTGCTCTGCAACATTCTTAGCCTCTTCCCGCATAGGTGCCAGTGGCATCCTATAGTAGTGGACAAAAACGTCTCTAGACCTTGTCACTCAGTCTTGGGAGTGGAGTAGGGACGACACTGCTCCTAGTTGGAACTTGCTGCCTTAAATTAAGAGATGAGAAAAGTGAATCTCAGAGAGGCCAAGTCCGAAGCTGTGCTCTGGTAAGGGAGCCACATGAAGCTGAAGCCCAGCTAATCTTTGAAGTTGATAAGCCTTTAAGTCTGCATGTGGAGGTCCAGCAGGAGGTGCGAGTCACGGGGCTGGCGCCAGGGGAATCCTATCTCATTCATTATCAATGCATGTCCACCCTTCAATTATACCTTTGGATGCTTTGATTTTTTTTCTCTCTATATCTGCCAAATTGCATCAGTCACAAACACTGAACTGTTGAGAGTTAGAGGAAATTCTAGTTAACCTATGTGCTGAACCCTAGACATCCTTGCATATTGCTCTGCAAACGAGTCAGTTCTCCAGTCAGCTGCTGGATTACTCTGGAGCACAGCCTGTATTCTGACTCCCTAAATACTAAGTCATGGGAGTGTGCAGAAAGTCCTAGAGGAAACAATTGGAATTATTATACTGTAGTTCCCAAATATCTTGGAATCCCTGAACATCAAAGCTGTGTTTCAATTCCTAGAGTAGCCTAACCTTTGCAAGGGTTACTCAGCAAATATATGCAAGATAAAGAATTCCCTGGGAGGTTCTCAAGCCTCCATTCATATCTAATTTATAATCACCCTGAAAAAAAGGGGTTCCTCTTTCAAGGGGCTCACATTACCTCCAGTTGGGCATTATACAGGAGTGACAGGTGCAATTTACGTGAATAATCACTACTATTGGCTGCACTTCAGAAGCAGCCGGGTACATGGTCTTCAGAGGCAGCTACTGCTAAGCCACACAGCCAGCTACTGCTTCCCAGAGGAGCCAGTGGAGCCAGGACCAGCAGCTGCTGCCGATGGAGAACTGCAGAAACAAGCGCCTCAGCAGAGGAGTCCTAAGCTCTGGTCCTAACATTGCCCCTAACTTGTTGTGTGACCTGGAACAAGATTCTGCCTTCCCTGGACCTCGGTTTCCTCACTGTAAACTTAGATCGCAGGACTATGAGATCGAAGGAGTCCTCTTGTTTTAAAGCATAATCATTTTCTAGCAGGGTCACCTTCTTTGTGGTGGCTGTAACCAAATTTCGTAGGTTATGAGACTATGGAGAAGATTTTAATGCTGCTAACGAAATGAACGGTGTTATCTCACTCCAGGCATTCCTTGGATTAATGAATCAACAAATGAGTGTGGTTTTCCTGCAGCTAAAGCACTGAGCTGCCTCCACCATCTCATTTGACCCAAATCCAGGGACACCTTACTCTGAGGCACCTAATAGGTTTAGGAGTCAGTGAGGGAGTAGAGGGCCAGAGAGCAAATACCGTAGGATTTGTGGGTCTTACGGTCTTGCCACAGCCACTCACTTCTGCAATTGCGGCACAAAAGCAGCCACAAACAACAAGTAAATGAGTGGGTGTGACTTCATCCAATAAAATAAAACTAGGTGGCAGGCTGGATCTGGCTGTGGCCCCCGCTATGGCTTGAGCCCTGGGTGCACTCGGGGGAAGTGGCACAGGCACTTCCTAAGAGATTTTGTGTAAGAACAGCTTCATCGCTCCCTCAGCTCATCTATCTTCCTGTACGTGGAGCCTTTTGAGGTCTTCCTGAAAGAACCCGGTTTGTAGTGGAGGAACAAAAAGTTCCAAGAGTGCTGGCATCCAATGCCACACTGTCTCCCTGCATCAGGCTGGGGCCTGAAGAGAGGGAAATAAAAAGGGATGCTTGGCAGTGGAGTACCCGTGCACAGGCTGCTCGGCCCTGGAAAATCAAATCCAAGTGTTAAGAGAGGAACGAAGCCCAACTATTGCAGGCAGTGGTCGAGGTGGGGGTGGGCTGCTCTCTCACCAGAACACCTTTCCACCTCACACATGAGCACAATTTGGATTCTACCAGAGCTACAAAGAAATAGTTTGATTGTGAGGTCATCACTTGGGGCTCCAGAGCCCAACTGACTTTCTGATGCCTGCTCAGGAAATCTTACTACGATGCATTTCTGAGTCTATCCTCTTTGATTTTTTCCAAGTCTCTTGGCTCCTGCAGTCCATGGATAGATTTTTGCCTCCATTGAGAGGCACAGGATGAGGGCAGGGAGAGCCATGGAGGAATGGGGAGGAAAAACTTGTCCAGTATATAATCCACTCTGGGAACTGTGGCCTGCTATTCCTTGGGCTGGAATACTGGCTAGGATGTCTACAAGGGTAGTAATTCTCTAGAAGGCAAGATTTCCATCCCTTACCGATATGATTTGGAATGAACTGACACAACCTTTGAGTCACAAGTGGGAACCCTCATCAAAGCAAGCACAAGTTTCCCATCTTGTAAAGCAGTAATTGGGCATCACTTCTGGGAACGCCTCCCCACAGCAAGCCACCCTTCCCTTGTTCCCTGGACATCAATGCTGTGTGTATGCGTACTTGGTGCCATTTTTCATATTAATGAATCCTGACTTCCTGACAGAATGTCAGAGCAGGAATCCTCTTGTTTTAAAGGACAACCATTACAACTAGTGTTTGCTCTCTGGCTCTGTACTCCCTTCTGAAGCTTCTTGGCTCCTTTAAGAAGACAGTCAGGCGTGAGCTGGTATTTAACCACATGCAGAAATCACAAAAGCCCTCGACCTCACCAGCAAAAGAGGCAGTTTCCCTTAATTTCAACCTGCTGAGGGGATAGCTCAGCTGAGGCTGAGGCTGAGAATCCCAGTTCAGTAACAGATACCGGTTCCCCGCTTGGTTGCCTTTCCTGAATGTTGTGCCTTCCCTTGAGTTACCACCGGCAACCATAGGACATAATTGTCTTCTCTCTTTCTAGCTTCAATGTATTTGAAGAGTTTTAAGGCACAAAGCAAGTCTATGGCGAGGGCACTCCTCTTGTTTGAATGAAAGGCTTGGAAATTTCAGTCATTAGCTGTGACTATAAAAAGACTAGGAAAATAAAATGCAGACAAGTCTCTCCGACTCCCTGTGCTTACAGTCCAGAGCCAGGGCAGCTTCCTGCCAAGACTCAAGGGTTGCACAAGACCCTCTGCTTGCCCCATTATTCCTTCCTTGGGACTTTTAGGTCTCCCTCCTGGCGTCAAGATAACGAGGGCCACTGCAAAGTCACTGACGACATGTAGCCCCCTCATAAAGGGGACGAGCACAGGGATGACTTCTCTTCATGTCTGGACCAGCAATCGTGTCCCAGTGTTCCATGAGTGACCTGGCTTAACTTGTTCAACTTCATAATGCCTTCACCAGGGCCCTTCCGGCTTTACAGCTCCCACTCTCTGAATCTGGTGACCAATGCAATACAATGTGATTATTTTCCTCTTGTCATTACTAACATCACTGGTAATAAGACTTTGTAGGCGTGGGCTAGTCCTGGGCACAGCCTATCTGTGACCTCAAATAAACAAAGAAGCAAACAAGCTTTTTTGTCTAATAGCCTCTCAAGTGCATAATACAATGACAATATTAATGAAGCCCAAGTCGGACACCAAGTGTAGTTACGAAGGCTGTTTAAATGTGTTTAATTCATTCAGTTTTCCCCAAGTCCCATTTGAGAACATACTGTGCTCCTTTTATTCTCATTTGAGAGGGACAGCAGTGAGGACCTAGCAGGTCATGACAGTTGTTTAAAGATACCTAGATGTTGTATGACGGAGCCAGAGCAGACCCAGCCTCTGAGCTGGCGCCTGTAGGATGCACAACAATCTCAAAGATGCATGAGGGGTACCGCTCCTAGCTTGCTTGTGCACCATTTTTGTGAGCTAATTCATTTTTGCATTTATTTCAAAACACAATAAACTTATAGGAGTTTGGCTCAAGAGAAACGCTAAGATCACAGCAGCAACAGAGAGAGATAGGCTCCTCATCATCCCAGGGCTTATAACAGAGCAGGAAAGAGCTCCTGCAGTTGTCTAAAAACTTCCTTCAATGGGGTGACTTTTGGCCCACAGCATCCTGGGACATGGGTCAGAAAATGTCATTTCAGCCCACAGCATTGGCTATAAGATTACCTAATTAGGGGGACATTCCTTGGTTGAGCAGTCATGTGCCCCATGAACTGACAGAGGGGTTCCAGATATAGGAGTGGCCAGGCTGTGGCAGAGCCCTGGGGCAGCATAGGCACAATCCAATAGGAGCTCAATGTATGTGGGTCACTCTGGACCCTGGGCAGAAATAGAATATGGCAGCACTCTAACTAGGACTAGACATTCTTTAAAGGCCCCTTCATCTCCATTGTATAACTTGAAAGATAACAACAGTCCTATTAATTATCTTTGGGGGGAGCATTTGTTGAGCTCGAACTCAGAATGTATATTTTAGCATTTAAACCTCAGGCCACTGGGTACATTGAGGAACCACATAACCATCCTGATCCTGAACCTGCTTCCTGGGTATCTGCTAACACAGACAGTGGAAGGCAAAGGAAACAGACTAAAGGGTTGCAATGATACTAAGCAAAGTTAATAGGGTGGGAGGACAAGACAGGAGAACAGAGGCAGAGGGAGCTTCTACCCGTGGGGTGCTGCCCGTGGAGAGGGCAGGATGGAGCCAACAATGTTGGAGAGAGGCATGCCTTTTCTGAGAAGGCTGAGCTGACAGTCTCAGATTTGTTCCAACTTGCCCCGACTCTCACTTCACCCAGGGTACCTCTAAATTCTACATTTTAGAGTCCTTTATAGATTTCCATTAATTTTAAACTCTACATCATATTAATGATGAGAGAAAACAAGGCCCTAAGAAAGGCATGCTGCTCAGCAAGCAAAGGTGGCAAGGCAAGCTGCCTCACATGTGGTGTCAACAATCAGATGTGTGCCATTTGAGCCTCAACCTTGCCACTTACTGATTAAGTGCACAAGACAAGCAACATCTCTGAAGCCCAGACTGCTCCTCTGTGAAACAGTGATAGGAATTCTGCTCTGTGTGGCTGGAGATTTAATGAGATCATGTACTAAGGAGCCTAATGACACGAAGCAATATATCATTAAAGAGTAGTTAGAATATGATTTCCAGTCTTACTCAAATCCTTAGTCTTCTGGCTGGCGTTAGGCTGTTCCCTGAAGGTCTGTGATGTAACAACACAGTGTTGCCCAGTCATTTTGAAAACAGCATCCACACAGAACAGTGATGGTTTCTGTGGCTTTTGAGAAAAACAGGTAAGTCTGTGTCTAGCGGAAGACATAATAGGGCAGAGAGGGGTCTCTTCAAGGACTTTTGACCCTGGAATCTAGCACCTTTAACAGCAGGGGACATTTGTTCATGGCCACTGGTCATGGCAGCCTCTTCCACCAGGGTTTTTACTTTGGCCACAATTCATCCTCTTGAAGCTAGGATGAATTAACAGTTTACGTCATGATTTCAGTGGCTGGAGCTTCCCTTCCTCACGGGTTGTCACCCCCTACCTTGCCTGACTTATTTAACTGTATTCCAGTTCTAAATGGTGTCAGAAATCTCCCCTAGCTTTTTACCAAGATGGTGCCAAAGGTGAAGAAGGAAGTGCCTGCTCCTCCCAAAATTGAAGCCAAAGCAAAAGGTTTGAAGGCCAAGAAGGCCATGCTGAAAGGAATCCACAGCCATAAAAAGAAGAAGATAGGAACATCACCCCCCTTCTGCCATCCCAAGACACTGAGGTTCCAGAGGCTGCCCAAATACCCTCGGAAGAACACCCCCAAGAGAAACAAGCTTGACCACTGTGCCATCATCAACTTGCCCCTGACCATAGAGTCAGCCATGAAAAAGATCAAGAACAACACACTCGTGTTCATTGTGGCTGTCAAAGCAATAAGTACCAAATCAAACAGCTGTAAAGAAGCTGTATGACACCAATGTTGCCAAAGTCAATACCCTAATCAGGCCTGATGGAGAGAAGAAGACATATGTTCGACTGGCTCCCGATTATTGGATGATGCATTGGATGTTGCCAACAAAATTGGGATCATCTAAACCAAGTCCAGCTGGCTAATTCTAAATATATACTTTTTCCCCCAGTTAAAAAAGAAAAAAAGAAAGAAAGAAACCTTCCCTAAAATACTGCAAAGCAGGAAACTATGAAAATAAATATTGTGAGCCGACCTGATAGAATTCTCTCGCAAGAGACCCCTTCCAAATTCAGCTACAACCATGAGCATGTAGCAGCTTGTCCATACCCAGGAATACTATTTTTGGAGAGAAAAGCTAAGAAAAAGGACAGGAAGAGCTAAAGTCAACGTCTGTCCTAAGTCACAATGAAGGCGGGCTGCCAGAGCAAAAGAAGTTACACCCAGGACACAAGCATTTGGAGCCTGCGCCCACAGCAGTGAGTAACTGAGGGAGAAAGGAGGTGAAATCCACACGCAAGTGTCATAGGCGTGAGTGGGTCTGTGACACCTTCCTCTGGCTGGAGGATGGGTGACAACATCTTCCCCACCCACCCAGACCTTCTTCTATCCCCTGTTATTAAGACAAACAATATGCTTGAATCCCTGATTCCAATCCAATTGTCCCCACTGCGGCTAGGGTGAACTTTCTAAAGTAAAAGCCTGTGGATCCCTTCCTTTGGTAGCTTCCCACTTTCTTTTTTTCCCTCTCTCTCACTCTCTCTAGTTGTATTTCATACAGGGTCTACAGGGTCTCACTACACAGATAGGACTTGTAGTGGTCCTCCTATTTTCAGCCTCCCAAGCACTGGGATTATAGGTGAGAGCCACCACACACAGTCTCAATTGAGCCTCAGCCTGCCCTGGGGGCAGGGCGGCAAGGCAGGTCTAAGGATCATCGAACCTGGCCCCTGTGCCTACTTGTAGGTGCTTTAATCTGCTGAGCTATCTGGCCGAACTTTCTTTCCTATTTTTTAAAGAATTTTTTTAAGCAATTGCTTTGAGACAGAGTCCCACTAAGTTGCTAAGTCACCCAGGCTGGGCTCAAATGCTTCTTCCTCCTGAAGCATCCCGCTTCAGCCTCCCGGAGTGCCTGGATTACAAGTGTGTGTCACCAAGCCTAGCTCAGGCCCTCCCTCTGTTCCTGGCCCCCAAGGCCCCATGCCTCCTCCAGCCTCCCATTCCCAGATGCTGATGTGAGTTCTAGGACAGTGAGGGTCCCTCCTGCTCTGTCCATAGCTGTGCCCCCGCAGTCTGCGCCCAATAAATCCAAGCTGATTCACCTCAGCTACTTCAGCACGAGGCCTAGAATGAGCCCTTACAGAATCTGAATTGCTCGTCTCTGTCAAAGGAGCTGCAGGCATAATAGAGAGACTATGATGCGTGACAACTGAGACTTAAAGAGTTTGGTGGAAATGAATGTGAATTGCCTGCTACTCGGGGACCACACTAGACATTAGGCTGTGGGAAACCCCTGAGGATGGGGACAGCCACCCTCCTACTCAGCAGCCAGAGTCCTGCTGGAAGGGAAGGCCAACCTTAGAATGCTCTCCATGTGTGGAGGACCTCCCCACCCCCTCTGTTCAAGGCTCTAAACCCTGCCCGCCAGGAAGGGACTGTGAAACCTCAAGCTTTTGCCCTGAAATTAGAAGCATCTAAACCTGCAGCTTAAGAACTTTTGCCACATATAATTATTGACTTGAGACATCAGTCACCTTCAAAACTTCTACGCTGACAGAGGGCAAAAGAAAAGCGTCTAGAATATCAAAAGGTAAAGGGTCCAGATTAAAAAGGGAGATGCAAGGGGGAGCTTTTCCCAAGTCTCAGCCTTTAATTGACTCCAGCCTCTGCTGGGCACCTCGGCCTCCTTTGTCAGCCAGCCAGGAGGTGGTCTGGGCTCCACGGACACTGTAACTCACTGCAGACCAAGGCGGCTGGCTGGCTACATGTCCCTGCACGCTCACCCCAAAGTGTTGCACTGGGTGCCACAGGCAATTAGTGTCCACACCTGACAAGGCTGCTGAAAGAACAATCTTAGAAGCAGGAAGGGTTTAGAGCATAGATGGAGGCCAATGGGTTCCCATGAAGGGACAGACTCTAGAAAGCACCTAGGGGTACCCAAGGGGCAGGTGGCAGGCCTGAGGCTGGATGAAGTCTGGGCTGGCAAATGTTTTTCATTCAAAGTTTTGCAGCTAGGTAAATTTCATTGTTAGCTTCTTTCTTTGGGCCCTAGATTGCTAGTCTGGAAAATGGTTGTAGAAACCCACTAGTATTTTTGCTCCCATCCCTACGGCAGAGCAAATCATCCTTTTATATAAGGATGGGTCTCCCTTCTTACAAAAGCTGGAGCAACTTTAGACAGCTTAGTACCTCTGTTTCTGATATAAAGAAGACTGCCCTGGAAGGAAATTAAAAAGACAAACCAGTGTAATTCCTGCAGGAAACCTTAAAAACCAAAGTTCTGCTTATTCTGCACAGAGAACACAGGCCAGGAGGACACATGCTTGCACACTGTTTTATTTTTTTTCTGAACTTCATTAGCATTTTACTTTTCTGCACAGAAGTCTAGAAACCAAGGGCTCTGAACCACAAGCGCAGGCTGTGCCGATCGCCCCACCCAGTGCCGCGCCCCTCCCCCAGTCACGGGCAGCTCCACAGCTCTGGGCTTGTCTTCCTAGACGCATGTGGGAGGAGGTGGAAAGGACACACTCTGTATGGTCAGCATGTCAAATCCTTTAAGGTCATTTACGATAAAAGCTGGTATCAAAAGGCATGTCAAGCAGAGAAACCTAAATAATTAAAATCTGTTCAGCGGCTACAGCCCATCTTCTCTTCCTTTTGGGTTTTTGTCCCTCACTTTCTCTTTCTCTCTGGATTCCCCACCAACCCGTGAGACTTTGCTGGGCAAAACTCACTCTCCTCTGGTTGCTGGGCTGGGCTTATTAAATGTGGATGAATGTCAATGTCACCTAGCTCATTAATAATTGATTTCCAGCTCTGTCTCTATTTGCAGAGCAGAAGCCACTTACAGAGTCTATTATTCCAACTCTGTGTGTGGGTCATGGGGCCAAAGAGGTTCCACCAGGGGTAACCTTTGTTGACAGCAATCACCAGGGCAACGCCACACATCTCCCACCTCCACTCAGATGCCCTGGAAGGTGCTGAATCCTGCTCCACTGCTCCCGGGTCTGGGGTGGCACTTGCTGAGCTAGACAGTTGTGTGAGTGAACTGCTGGCAAAACGAGATTTTTCTGTTTTTTTTTTTTTTGTTTGTTTGTTTTGTTTTGTTTTGTTTTGGTCTTTTTGTTAAACACTACTTTTTCCTTTAACGAACACTTTTGGAAATCATCTTGGAAGAGGGCATTTTCTTTTTCTTTTTCTTTTTTTTTTATTGTTTTTACTTTCTGTATCCTCAAGCAAAAAATAAAGACAAGGTAAATCTACCTCTGGTGGCTTTTTGGTCATTTGAAGTCAATTAAACCTATGTAATCCTAGAATCCCTGGTCGTTTTCCCCCACTCCAACGACCAAAGGCTGCAAGCTTAGACGGGAAGAATTACTGTTTTGCTTTTAGCCACCTATTAATATTTTGTCCTACCAGCCATGCTTCCTCTACTCTCTACCCCTTCTTTGAAGATTCCCCCCAACTAAATTAATGTTTAACAATTAAATGAAGCCAACAGAGAGTTTCGAAAGATCCACACAATTACGGATTGGGTGGGCATATAGAGCCTTTAATTTAAGTGGGAAATGTCTTTCAAATTATGGCCTGAGACCTCACAGCTAATTACATAATTTTCTGCATCTGAAAAAACATAAGCTGAGAAAATGCAAACAGAATCACCCTGATAATGAGAGAGAAAAACCTGAAAGTGGGTCTGTCCATTATTTTAGAAAACAGAGTGACTAATATGTAAAGGAAGAACAATGCCAGCGCGAATGAAAGGAGAGGGTATGCAGGAAGCACAATGCGCGCACCAAAGGAGAAATACCCAAAGCCACATAGCTTGAGAGATTATCTGCACAGCGTTTGTCAAGCTGAGGCCAGGCGCTTGATTAGATAAGACCATTATGACCACATACTTGTGAGAAATAGTATAGATTTCATCCACGCTTAGAGATTTTCTAAGGTAGTTTCATAAGAAGGCTTTGTGAAGTCCTGCAATGAAACTGTATTTGTTTTGTTCAGAATTGCCAAATAAAACATTTTAAATGTTTACAAAAAAAAAAATAGTATGAATTGAATAGATCCTGTGGATTTTTTTTTTTATTTGCTTGTTTTTTTTGTTTTGGTTTGGTTTCTTTTCTAAACTTTTTAGGATATCAGGAACCTGTATTTCTCAGAATGTATTTTGGGAAATGGTGGTAAAGTTCTATGTTTTATAAACAAAAACTATGAAAGCCCAGTGAGAGAAAAAGATTGTTCCAGGTTCCCAGAGCATCTAGGAACACTTTGGGGTCACTGTGAGGCCAGGCCAGTGGTCTGTGGGCTGGGCTCCACGGATGCCCTTCCTGTGGTCCTATCCCCAAGCATACGTGCTTTCTACCTGAGTGGTAAGACAGAGACGGAGGAAACCACAGTCAGGGCAGAGCAATGTGCATTTGTGATGGCTTCAAAAGACTGTTTTTTATTGAGAAAACAACTCACTTGGGAAAGTCAGGCTCCAGGTCATCAAAGTGCTGCGTTTGTGAGGATCATGTCACACCTCCCCCGGGTATTCTGGCCAACAGCTTGGTGCAGTGAGAGTGAGGAGACTAGATCAGTGCCTGCCTTCATAAGGTTGAAACAGAGTTTGAAGTGGTTGGGAGGGCAGGCAGGTAAGTGCCCAGACTCATTCAGAAGAACAAGAAACCCTGAGAGATAATGGGAGTTTAGCCACTGACGTACTGTTGGACTCAGAGCTGGGGCCTTTTTCTCAGGGGCCTCAGCTTCCCCATCTGTAAACTGAGGGAGGTGAAGGGGAGTTTGTTGAAGGCCCTTCGCAGCTTTCCCATTCTTTATCCTTCTCTCTTGGGAGTGACACTCAAAGCTGCTTTCAGACAATAATGGTTCGGTGAATAGCTGCTTTTAAAGTCAAAATCCTCTTCTCTGGGAAAGAAATGCCTTTGTGTCTTTAAAGAGCAAGGTCAGTTAGGACTGGGCCCCTATAGACCAAATGTTTATGCAAAGCTTATGCCATTTCTGGAAGACACAGGACAGTCCCAGAAGGGGTGGCTGATCCGTGCTTCCAGGGACTGAAGACCCTCTGAGAACAGCTTCCCTTGTCAGGGTTCAGCTTCCATTCCAAAGAAGAAACAAGAGATTGGGATGTAAACAACAAATATGCACATGCACACTTGTGTGGGCACACACACACGGACATATGTGGATACACACATATGGGCACACACATGTACACACAAACATGGGCACATACATGGACACACATGGACATACATAGATACAAACATGGACACACACAGATGGGCACATACACATGGACACACACAGATAGACACACATGGACACACACACACATGGGCACACACACAGGTTTCCTTTGGAAGGGAATTTTAGAAACAGAGGAATTAGGCTCAAGATTTGAGTTCAGTTCAGGTCTTCCTCTGAATAAGAGTCCCCATTCCTGAAATGCTATCTGAGAGAAAAAAAATTTTTTTTTTCATTTGGGACCTCAAACCATGAAGTCATCAAGTTTTCAAAGGCATCAACCTCCCAGACCACCAGCTGTTATGCAAGCTACATGTAATAGACAAGGTTGCTGATATTTTTTGGCCAGAACTTCAAATTCCATGTTTTAAAAATTAAGATGGCAAACAACTCATTTTTACAAAGACCCTGGGCCAGCCCTAAGCAGTCCAGCTCCCCCTTAGGTCCCACCAAAACCACAGCTCTGAGAGAGGCCTTGACTTGTCAAGTCACACTGCTGGTGCTTGCTGGGGCTTGGACCCTGCATCCTGCATGACAAGAGACTTGTGGTGAGGACCCTTGAGGAAAAGCCACTGAGTTTCCATTGTAAATAAAAGCAAGAAATAGTCCTTCCTGTTCTTGGCTCTTATCTGGATTGTGCATCTGATTATCTCTGCAAATAAAGTTCATGGGACAGTTTAACAATTCATCAAGAGCAGCCTTCACAGTCTTTATGTTGCCTTCTCCAACATAAAAGCAGGCCAGTCCTCAGCACAAACCATCTGCAGAATCTAAAAGTTAGCCTCTATATGGAATTGGTTGACTAAAAAGTCAGACAAAGATGGTCTTTAAGCTCCAGATAATAATCCAAGTGGAAATGTTTTTATTCCCGGGTTAGTTTCACAAATGTTGAAATTAAATTAAAGCGTACAGTGCCAAGTCAATGTTGTTTGAACCAATTTTTCTCCAAACATTACTACTTCAACTGATTAGACTTGAAAGAGCTTTAAGGAGTTTTGCAAATGTAGCCAAACATCCTATACCAAGCACTTACTACCTTTCCAGCTCTTTATAAATCAATAACAATTATAACTTTCAATCTACAAAGTAATCCTGTCTACAAGATATTTAAAACCCATTCTAGAGTTGGAGAAACCAAGGGTTGAAAAATCTGAGAATGTAATCCAAGACCTCAACACTTGTATAAGACAAAGCCAACCCTGGAATCCAAATCTGCAAAGCTTGGCTCCTTCTCCTGTATCCTGCAGATGTCCACTCACATTCTTTCCTGTACAACTTTAACAGAGGTCACCGCTGCTGCTGCCACCTGGATCCTAGATCTCTAGGCCACTGAGAATTGTATCAAACAAAGAACATGGGCCCAGGCAGAAAGTGCATCCTATGGATGGTACTAACTGGGCAGGATAGACCTGCTACCCAGGAAGCAGCACTTGTGAGGAAGGACAGAGGCCAAGTGCAGCCTTGGGGTCGTAGAGCAGCATCTTCTGCAGCCTGTATGCCCTGTTTCTAACTATCAATCTCCTTTCATGGAAAAGGGAGAACCCTGAGCATCCCCCAAATGAATTCCCCCTTTGCCCCATTCTCATTGACAGCTGGCCTGGGTTACCTTTTTTATTCACTTCAAGGCAATGAACAACCTGCCTAAAAGCAGACCAGATAGTGTGCCTGACCCCCAAAGGGCCGTTTGAAACCTCCTCCTGTGTTCCTTTTGGTGGATTTCAGTGGGGCCAACATTATCTCCCTCTGCTTGCTACCTCCACCCAGAACAGCTTCTGGGCTTCCCACATAGTCATGCTCAGATTCTACCCCTGATGAACTAGAGGTCCCTCTCCTGATCTCCCCACAGGAATGGTGTGCTAGGTCTCATGTCTACCCCAGTCTCCTAGATCCTTGGTATTCTTCTGCAAATCCAAGAGCTTCCCTTCTCTTGGCCCAATGTCTTGCCCGCCTACACCAGCAGAGTTTAATCTGTCCTTCCATCTGTCCCTGAACTCTACCAGACCTCATCTCTGGGGTGGGAGGGAGTGGAGGAGCAAGGATGAAGCAACAACATGGGCTGTGGAGGAGTCGTCCAGGAGGGGAGTAGCAGCAAATGCCGTCCACGCGTAAGCAGTCAAATATCTGGACTTGGAGGGAGAGCCGCAGGGAGACAGGGTTTGAATCAGCCAGTGATATCGAGGGCCAGAGCTTATACTAATAGGAAGAAATAAAAAATGGGAATGTTTCGGCTGGACATCAAGAAAAACATCCTGATGAAAAGAAAAGGCTCCCACGTGGGGGATGTTCTCATAAAGATGAGTGATTGGCCAGGTCACTGCTGTGCTCTCCCCAGCTCTGCTCCGGCATGGTTCCACACAGGGCCTGCCTGCCGTGGGTGGGTGAGGCGCTGGCCCATCTCCAGGTTCCCCTCCCTTGGAGCAGACCACAGAGGTGGGTCATGTAGATGACACATGAGTAGTCAACTTTCCACTGTACGTCTCTCAGTGTGAAAATCCAGGGAATATTAGAGCTAAGTTAAGAGAATCGAGTTTAGAGAAAGACTGTGCAACCTGCAACTGGAGAAGTGTCAGGAACTGGGATAGTATGAACACAGGCTGCCCCTGCTAGTGTTGGCCCAACTCGCCCCCGGCTTCTCTCTGTGGACCCTCTTCTTCTGGTTCCCCATGTGTTCTGCTTATCCCTTGCCTCAGCTTGCTATCTCGCCTGCCCTTGCCAGGCTTGGCCTCTCTTACAGCTGTACACCCTCAGAGTCCATCCACTTCACATCTCTATATTCCTCAATGCCCATTCCCAGGAGTAAGAGCCTGGCTAGCCCATCCTCTCTGTCCCTGGAGCCTGTTTCACAGCCCACCAACCAAGTGGCAAGGCTCACCGCTGCTGGCTCAGGTGCTCACCCATTCCCAATGACCATGGCAAGGAAGGGTAGTATGGGACCAACGGGGGCTGCTTGGGCAACAGCAACTAGGATGAAAGGTCTCTAGAAAGTGACGTAGATGTTAGACATCACAAGGCATGCCTGGGATTCTCCCCTCCTCCCTTTGAAGCACATGACTGTCCATCCCTCAAGCTTCCGGTCTCAGCTTCCCTGCAAGGGCTGTACTCCCTCCTGAGCTCTAAGACCTTCCTGCCTAGAAGACTGAAAAAGGTCATTCTGATTGCCATGCACACAGCTCAGTCACTGGGTTTCTTAGACCTCAACAACAACTTTTTATTAGTGACTGAGGTGCCATTTATCCCCCTTCCCTAGCCGAGCCTACAGCTCTGTCACATCAGCCTTTTGCTTCTGGTTCTGAAAAAGAAAGATAATCCTTCCCTACCCATCACACCCCTCCTTCTCCACCCTGTATCAATGTCAGTGGTGGGGAGACGGTCCCTCTGTAAACTGTCCCCTTAGGTGTTACTTGTTTTTTTCCCCACTGAGGTAGTCACTTAGGATAAACATGAATCCCGAAGTACTTACCAGATATTTGCTCTTATGTGGCACTTCTAGGATTCCTGAAAGAATTCAGCTCAATACTTAATGGAACAATCATCCTAGTCATGGGTACTGCTTGTTAAGTAACAGATGTTATCGTCCCTATTAATAAAGAACTATGTCTTAGAAAGGATAAATGCCCTGCAGGAGGTCTTATGACCAGCACCAGACATGAGCTTTGGTATGCATTTAAATTGTTACCAAAGGTATAGAGTTTTGTGTCATACATTTTTGTATTACTGTCACATAATATATAATAGTTCTGGCTTCTTTTTCTCTCTTTCTTTCTTTCTTTCTTTCTTTCTTTCTTTCTTTCTTTCTTTCTTTCT